>CM021105.1:613456215-613687063 GCA_007115665.2 Sequoiadendron giganteum | reverse complement strand
AGTGTTGGTTCACTGTCACATCTAGTAGATCCATTATTTGTGAAATAATTGTCAATCTTGCTATACCAAGCTCTTGGGGCTTGTTTCAAACCATACAATGCCTTCTTCAGTTTGTAAACTTTGTCTTCTTGTCCTGATATCTCATATCCTAGTGGTTGTTCAATGTAAACTTCCTCTTCTAGATAGCCATTTAGAAATGTTGATTTAACATCCATCTGGTGAACTAACCAACTATTTTGTGCTGCTAAGGCCAATATCATTCTGACTGTGTCTAGATGTGCAACTGGTGCAAAATTTTCATTGTAATCTATTCTAGGTTGTTGAACATAACCCTTTACCACCAATCTTGCTTTGTGCTTCTGCACTTCTCCATTTGCATTCAACTTAGTCTTATAAATCCATTTGACACCAGTGACATCTTTGTCTTTTGGAAGACTTTGTAACTCCCATCTCTGATTTTTTTCTATTGAATCTATCTCATCATCCATTGTTGTTAACCATTTTTCTTCCTTGATTGCATCTTCATAATGAACTGGATCTTTAGCCTGTGAATAAAAGGCAAATAGTGTAAATTGTTGAGAATTGTTCTCACCTTCATTTTGATTATAAATATCACCCATGCTTCTGATTTTTTGTCTTATCATACTAGCCAAAGTTGGATTTGACAAGTCACTTGAATTTGCAGAATGTGGACTTGAAGGTCTTGCGCCAAAAATTCTTGTTGTGGTTGGCGTCTGCAGCCCTCTTGTTGCTGCTCTTGTATTACTTGCTAGTGTCAGTTGGTGACCACTTGCTTGAGGTTGAATAGGAACAAAAGGTACATTAGTTAGAACTGTATTTTCATTCTCATCTTGAGGGATATTAACTGTAACATTGACTATATTCTCTTTGCTTCCATCCCATGCTTCATCTTCAACAAATTGGACATCCTTGCTGATTATTACTTTCTTGGTTGATGGATTAAATAGTTTGTATGCTTTTGATTCTTCACTATATCCAACAAAAATGCATTTCTCTCCTTTTTTGTCAAGTTTTCTTCTCAACTGATTAGGTACATGTGCATATGAAACACATCCAAAAAATCTCATGTGAGACACATTGTGCTTTTTACCAAACCATGCTTCTTCAGGGATAATATTCATCACACTTTGTGTAGGGCATCTGTTCATAATATGTGCTGCACAAGATACAGCTTCAGCCCAAAATTCATTTGTTAAGTGCTTGGCTTTTAACATACTTCTAGCCATCTCCATTATGGTTCTGTTTTTCTCTTAGCTACACCGTTCTGTTGAGGTGTGTATCTTGTTGTGAACTATTTGAGTATTCCATGTTCTTTAAATAAATTTAAAAATTCTCTTGATATGTATTCACCTCCTCTATCTGTTCTCGGCACTTTGATGAAACAACCACTCTGTTTTTCAGCTAAATATTTAAATTGACAAAAGTAATTAAACACCTCACTTTTTTGTTTCAAAAAATACAC
This sequence comes from Sequoiadendron giganteum, assembly GCA_007115665.2. Taxonomy (NCBI): domain Eukaryota; kingdom Viridiplantae; phylum Streptophyta; class Pinopsida; order Cupressales; family Cupressaceae; genus Sequoiadendron; species Sequoiadendron giganteum. The sequence continues at coordinate 613,685,580 of CM021105.1, read as the reverse complement.
CCATGTCTTCCTTGAATAATCATCTATAAAAGTCAAAAAATAAAAACTACCACCTATTGAAGGTTTTTGTATTGGACCACATAAATCTAAATGAACTATTTCCAATGGGGCTTTTGCTCTAGTGGATTTCCCTATTGGGAAAGATTCTCTATGTTGCTTTCCAAGTATGCAACCTTCACAAACTTTCTCTGGTTTTTGAATTAATGGAATTCCCTTTACCATGTTCTTCCTATGAAGCAAATTCAAACCTCCAAAATTTAAATGACCGAATCTTAAATGCCAAAGCCAATTCTCATCCTTTACCCCTACCTGAAAGATAGTCTAAATAACAGTTAATACCTCTTGTGCTTGTGCAAAGATTGTACTCAAAATTGGTTGTATTCTCAAAGGAAACATTCTATTGTTTGTCATATGAATTTTTGCAATCAACTGGTCACTTGGGTATTCATAACCCATTCTTGAAAGACACTTTATAACCCTTTTGAATTAACTGTCCTACACTCATCAAGTTGTGTTTAAGACCAGGCACAAAATAAACATCAGAAATATATGTTTTCTCCCCCTGCTTGGCTAGAATATTAACATTCCCTTTTCCTTTAACTGGCACTTTGTTGTCATTACCCAAGGTGACATCTGACTTAATATTCTCATCTAGACTTGTGAATAGATCTAAATTCCCTGTCATATGATTATTATAGCCTAAATCTAAAAAGCAAACTTCTTTCTCACTAGTTTGAGCTACATTACAGGCTAAAAACATTGTGATCTTATCAGGTCTATTGTCTTGACTCTCTCTAGAAAAGTTTGCATTTTGTCTACTCATTTCATATTGTTTCTTTCTACACTCATTCATATAATGGCCAAACTTTTTACAATAATGGCATTGAGCTTGAGTTTTATCACTTTGTCCTTGAGAAAAGTTTTGAGATGGGTTTTGGCTATTGCCTCTTCCACTTGAACTTGACTGGTTATTTCTTCCACCTCTATTGAAACCTCTTCCTCTTGCTCTGAAATTTGATCTACCTCTGCCTCTTCCTTGGTTAATTGAGGCTTGTGACTTCAATGCATGCTCCAATGACATATTTTTTGTTCTGCTGAGTCTGTGCTCATGAGAAATTAGTGAAGCGTATAGCTCATCAACTAAATACTGTGTGAGATCCTTTGTCTCTTCTATTATGACTGCAATTGACTGAAATCTTGTGGGTAATCTTCTTAAAATATTTTTTATAACTTTGACATCTTCTAGTGTCTGTCCATGTGTTCTCATATGGTTTACCAGTCCCATTATTTGTGTAAAATATGAATCTGCAAACTCATTTTCTTTCAGAAACAGAGTCTCAAACTCTCTTCTCAGTATTTGCAACTTTGCAGTTTGACTTTGTCCATTCCTTGATATGCAATCTGTAAAATGTCCCAAGCTTGCTTAGACTTGGTAGTGGCTGATATTCTGGGAAAATTACTTTCATGTACTCCTTGTAGAATGAAGAAGTGAGCCTTTGAATCCTTCTTCTTATTGTCCTTCAAAAAATCTTTCTATGCTTGTGTCAAGGCATTATATGCTGCTGCATCTGCCGCTTTTGGAAACCCATTCTCTACATACTCCCATAAATCTTGTGAACATAACAATGCTCTCATTGTTATAGACCAATAGTCATAATTATTTCCATTCAACTATGGAATTTGAGGATTACTCAAGCTTGTGCTTGCTGCCATGATTTGTAGACTCTCTACAACTAACCTTAGGCTCTGATAGCATGTGAATAAAATAGCAAAGCTAATAATTCATACACACAAAAATTTAACACAGAACAACCATTAACATCCTTTGCTGCTTCAGAGAAAAATATATTATATTCAGTATCCTTATCAATTACAAAATATATCCCAATATATAAAAGATTTCAACCCAAGATGAAATAAATACAAACTTTTAAATGTCATAAAAATTCCAGCAGTTATATGTCCTAAACATAATCAAGTCGAATTAAAAATTTGTCCTTTAGACATGACAAACCGTCCTATCAAACCGCTAGTGCACACCGTACAAAACAACACATCCAAAAAGGAAAACAACGTCAACCAACGTGCTACCATTGTGGTTGTCGAGGAGACCACGGTGGCCACGATAACCATGTGCACAGCAAGGAAAGAGCTACTGCCGTGGTTAAGAAATAGACCACAGTGGCCATTGTAACCATGTTTCTCCTCGAGGGAGAAGGAGGCCCGTGGTATGGTAGTAGTCAACGTGCTACCGCGGATGCTTGAACAAGAGGTCGCGGTATCGCGGTAACATCATGCAACCGTGAGCAAGGAGCAAGGGGGTCACGGTATCGTGGTGGACACCGCATTACCACAAGCTGATGAAGAAGTCGGTGTGGTATGATGGTAGGTGTTGGCGAAGACTACCAAGGTTGACCGAACCGTTGACGCGTGAGTTGAGCGCATTTCCAACATTGTATAGGAATTTGACCAATGGATTTTTGATGGTGTAGGGAACAGATTTCTCCTTCAAGAGTTTGTCTATGAATTCTATACCCATATTTTTTTCCTTGCTTTTGTTGTCTTCATTTTTTCCTCCTTGAGAGGCAATTTTTTGAGTGCTTGGACATGAGTTTTCTTGATGGTGTAGGCAACAAATTTATGCTTTGATGGTTTGTCTATTATAGATTTTTTGTTTGAGGTATTTACTGTTGTTCCTAGCTCTATCATTATAAATCCATGGAAATCGTTTTAGCACTTGGTCATGAGAGTTTTGTCGGTGACAAATATATCAAATCACAGAGCCTATAAAGGCGATCCTAGAGTGGTGCCTACATGAGCTTATTTGGTACTTTATCTTACAAATCAAACCTTCAAAAGTGTCGTCAGGATTTAGGCCTCTTTGATTCTATCACAGAGTCGTATCCTAAGGCTACAGATTCGGTCTTGTCTGGGAAGGAACCCTTACCCTAAAAATATTTATTAGGGTTTCGAGCTAGTGAGTCTTTATAATTCTATGAACCACACATGGAGGGATCAGAGGTTTTTAGATGCTGCTTAGAAATTCATTTAAACACTCAGAGAACTTTGAAAAATAAGAAAAACTAGAATTAGCTCACCGCTAATTGGTAAGTTCTTCAATTAAAACATATTTCTTGTGTTCTTTGTTTTGATTCTTTCAAATCCTACATTTATATGGTTTTCTAAATACTTTCTAATAAATTTGCAAACCTTATATTCACATATTATTGTGCATCAGGGTTTGAAGTTGTGTAGAAATGGTGAAAGCTGAAAATGAGGGCTAAAAAGCCTCAAAATATTCTGGTGGTGGCTGTGAAATAAAAGTAGAAAGCTTCACTAAAAAAATTAAAAATTTTGGGGCACTTGCAAGGTGATAACAGTTTCTGCTATTGTCTGAATGTTTCTTGAGACCATAATGTTGTTCATGGGTAGTTGTAGTATTTCAATCAATTGATTAAACAAGGGTTTTAAGTTTAAAACAAAAAATCCATAGAAAGACTCTTTGTAAATGTAAGTGGATGTACAACCAAAATTACACTAGAACATTGTAAAAGTCACCTTATCTCATGGTCCATTTAGAAGTTGTGAGTGCTAAATTCAAATTATTTGGAAGCTAGTTTCTTAGAGTCTATGTTAATGATGTGTACACTTGCAATTTTAAAGGTTCTCAAATGGAAAAATCTCAAAGTATGTTCATATTCAAGGTGTATAACCTCTTCACTAGCAATAAGTTTTCTCCATTTTAAATAAATGTATTTAATTGTTCTAAGTTGTAAAAGGTTTTGATATTCAGGGACAGGGATATTTATATCATTAGAAAGCCGAGGTTTGGATGTTTTAATGGTTAAATTCCTAACAGCTGGCCTATTTCAAGCCTCACTTATCATATACTTGAAGATTTCAAGGTGGCCTAGTGTTGGATCTTTATTTCCACAAAATGTAAAGCATTAAGAAGAGGGTTCTAAGACTTAAAGTTGGATCTTACTATATAGTTTGGCATATGAAAGAGTATGAGGTTCACTGAATTTGTTGTGTAAATCTAAAATGTGAGAAGTCATTGTGATGTGATTGGCTTTGTGCCATGTGATTTAACTTTGGTATTTCTAATTTTCCATAACCTTAATACATTCACATTTTTAGTCTAAATCATGAGCATCTTGTAGAATCTAGCAATTTAAGGAAGAAACCTAGTTGTCTTCACATTGGCCTGGTTTTTGAAATTATTTCATTTATTTACACTAACAGCCAAATGGTGTCTAGATCATAATCAAACTTGTTGGACCTGGCTTATGGTGAGTATCTAAACTTAGGGTGAGTAGGTAGGCACAAATTTGTTTGTGCTAAGCCCTCTATATTCATTTAGAAATGATCCATCCTTGCTAGTTTTTTGTAACCCTATTGTGTGATAAGTTGCACAGGAAAAGAATAGAATTGTAATCTTGTAAGACACATAACATCTGTAAAATGCCCAATGGGATGAGGATTCAAAGGAGGCCTGATTAAAAAGGGTAGGCTTTCAACTGGGATGAGGATTCATTAATTTTTCCCATTATGGATGGGGAATCTACTTTGACATTCAAAACTATGTATATTTCTAGCATGGATCTTTCTGAGCTTTTTTATTCTTGTCATTGTCACTATCCATGAACAAGTGGATTACTCAACTAATATCTACAATAGTTGGAGAGAATAAAAGGTGCCACAATACTATGTATGAACTAGAGCATGGCACAATCAATTCTATAACACAAAACTCTTTTCCCTTCCTCCCAATTGACCCTTCCATGCCATCGACTTTTTCACATAGGTGAAATTTAGGGGATAGGTGGGTGCGAATCTTTTGATGAGACAAAATGTGCATTGTTCATTTTTTCATGGATTTCTTTCCATGTGCATTGTTCATTTTTTCATGTATTTCTTGCCATGCAAGTTTAGCATTATTAAGATTTTAGCATTATTTAAATTTATATTTTCATTTTTTTAATATTAGGCTATTTATATGAAGCTAACAAAATGTTACATTAAAAATAAAAATATATATTTCATTGTCAAAAATGATGGTAACAGAAGATGCTTGATTGTGTTCAAATATTTGCACCAGTCTCTAATTTCACAAATGAGACACCTGTCTCCTTTTGAATGAAAATATGGAGTGTTGAGTTTCCTTCCTCAAAAATAGTAGAAAACTTGGGGAACCTATTTATGGTCACCTTAGAAGATCTTAACCCTGGCTTGTAGCTCTTTGTGGAGCTATCTATAATACTCTATGATTTCTAAATAAAGAAGAACAAAAGACCTCAAAAATATGCAAGCTCACCTGTAGTTTATGACTCCCATTGGTAGCGCAATCTTTGGAATTCATTTTCAATTATTTTTTCATGTCTTAGCTGAATCCAGACTTCTTCATGTTTCAATCTCAACACTCTTGTTTCATTTACCTCATTTTTCAATCCTACAGTTCTTCCACTTCCAACTCTTTCTTCAAAGAATCCCACAAGTGCCCATCTTCAGACATTTTTTCCTTCATTCTTCAGTCTCATCATTGTATTCTTTTGGGCTCATTACTCCAAGAAAAAAGTGCAATTAAATGTACTAATCACCTTACAAATATACATGGATGGATAAAAATGGTTAACTTCCTTGACTATTTACAATAGCTTTCATAGATTTCTCTTGAATTAAAATATTATTTCCAATTTTTTGACAGATTATCCTTTTCCAAATCACTATTTTGGCTCAAGTTGTCACATGTACTCCCTACTCATATGTATTGATTGATCCTAGCCTTGTATTTAGAATATACCCCATCGACTTCATCTCTAAGATAATTTGTCCAACATGAGTTATATCTCTTGCTTTTGAGGCTTTGGTTTGTCACTATGAGCTTCATAAATGGAAATTTCTTCTATTACTTGTAATACTTATAACAAAATTATAATGAGGTAAATAAGCACCAAGGCCTTATGAGTGACTATATAATAATTTTCTACAATACAACATTTTCCCTTTTTATTTAGATGACAATACCATTTTGAGCGAGTAATGGTCCTCATATTCATCATGACATATGATTATGGACATTTAACTCTGTTTTGCGGAATATGAGTGATATTCTCTTGCCATCTTACTTTCTTGGATAATATAAGGTTTGGTCTTCTTAGTTGAAGCTGAATTTATTTCGTGTGATTTTCAGATGATTTTCTTCTTGCTTTTTTTCATTTAGTTTCTTAACATAAGGGGTTGTATTTCAAGTAATGAACTACAAAATTATTGTAATGTTCTTTAACTTTTTGGAAGCTGAATTATGTTCACACAAATTGGAAATTAATACAAAACATAAACACGCTTGACCCTATGATTTTTCACTTGGGAAACCCCCAATTTGTTGGAGAAAACTCATCTTGGTAGATGCCCATTGCACTTCCACCTACTTTATATTACTTGGAAATAATACAAACAGAGGAAATACAACTACAAAGGTAACTTTCAATCCTCTGTTTCAAATGTACTTATGTAATGACATAAGTTTTTGAGGAAACCTTGTGCTACAAGTATATTTTTTTCAAGAAGTTCCAACATAATTAATATCCTTATAATTATTTTTAAAATAGATTATTAATTTGAACCACTTTTTCATTATTGTATCTTCATTGTTCTCTACGATCAAAGTCTACAGTTTTACACTGTACACGATCAAAGCAAGAAGTTGGGTCCACAAAGAGGGGAAGTTTTGGCCAAAAAAAATCTCTCAGAAAACGCGTATGTGTTATTAAAAAATGTGTATGTGTTATGCATTGGGTACTCGAGCCTAAAAATTGTGTATGCGCTAAAAACACATACAAGTCATTTATTTAAGAAAATAAATACTTCTTAGAAACACATATGCATTTTAAAATACGTACACATTTTGAAACATGTACACGTTTTGAAACGCATACGCATTTTGAAATGAAAAAAATGTATGCATTTTAAAACGTGTACACATTTTGTGTTTCAGAATGCGTACACATTTCTAAAAGCATTTATTTTTTTAAATAATCAAACAAATAAAGAACACATATGTGTTTTGTAATGTGCGTATGCATTATTGAAAATTCAAATCTCCAACCCACATGTAGCCTTGGTTTTAGGATCGGGAAAGGCTTGGCAATTTGACCCTTAACCTTTGACCTGCAACTAAAAATCAAAGGTAGATTGACAAAGAATGTTCAACTTTGGCAATATGGCTGATGAATTTTTTTTCTAAATCAATATATAAAATTAAAACCCATTAGAGAAAACGATGTCTAGTTTCTAAATATATAATTTTTCTTAAGATTGGATTATATTTGTTATTTTTTAATTAATTTCTGAGCAAACTAGTCCTTAAACTTGAAATATCAGGCTTTTCTTGTTTTCTAATAACTTTTTTTGGTTAAGTTTCTTGTAAAAAAATTTATATGGCATCAATCTTCAGAAAATTCTCTACAAAATAAAAAAAAAGATTCAAAAAATGTTTAGTTTAGATCCAATTATGTTGTCCATACATGATTTTTGAAAACAACAATTAAGGCCAATAAAAACTCAATAAAAAAATATATTCAAAAAAAAATTCCTCATTAATCTTCATGTTGTTAGCTCTATTTCCCCAAAAGGAATTAGAGAAATACTTTTATTTGGGTCAAAAAGTGGTGTTCATACACGTGCATGGTATGGTAAAAAAATAGGGACTTTTAAAAAAAGGTTTTTATACATCCCTATCAAAATTTAATATCTGTCATCTGGGTATTTGAATAAATTACATATTTGTTAACAAGATTCAGAATGATAACTTTCATATTACTGACATTTTTAAAGATTCATTGTGTAAGTGCCTCAAATTTTTAGTCCAAGTGTGATAAATTCTAAAAAATAGCAAAAGAACTACAACTTTTTGAGTTTTCTATTGACCCAACTTCTTGCATCAGCCCTACAATTGGAAATTGGATTCCAATGGTTTTTTTTGGTAAAATGAGTTTTCGTTGTTGAACAATGATTTTTAATAAATTGATAATATGAATTAATTTTATGGTAATATAATTTTTATTATTAATGGAAAAATACGTACTTACATTGGGTATAGTTAACCGTTGAGATCTGGACATGTCAAGATTTGATTTTGAGTAATTCAACTTCACTGTCAAACCAAGGGTCACTTTGTACATTCCATTTTTTGGATTTTTCTTTATATAAATAAGTTTAAATTTTTTCTCGTTTTTGAAATTAGAGATAATTCTTCTAGTAGATCATTCAATTTCATGGACACATTCTATTTTTTATTTCTTTATGTTGTTTATGTGTGTCCATGAAATCTACTTAAAGTAAAATCTACTTTTACATTCTATTTTCTATAACTGAAGATAGAATACTTTCATTGTTCTTCATAAAAAGATTATTATATTCCATTTTATCTCCCACTTTCTATAATGTCAATAGTTTGTTCATTTTGATTTGATGAAATGAATTTGTTTACATTCTAGCAACAAGCAAGAAGATGAGAATGGGGAGAAGAAGAAGAAAATGTTGGACTCAAGGGAACACTAAAAGGGGGGGGGAGTGAATCAGTGTTCAACAATATTTAAACTCCATCAATCTAAAACTTGAAACCATTTCATCATTTCATTAAAGAAAAGATGTATGTATTCAAAGTAAAAATTCATAACAGCATAACACATATTTTTTTGCGTGGAAACCCTATTAGGGGAAAAACCATGGTGGAGGTTAATCCATAATTTAAGTACTCAAATATAATTGTTTACAAAAAGAATGCACTTGCATTGAGGCACACTGCCTAGAGCTCACTGCTCAAAGAGAAAGGCTCATTGCCTTACAAAATTTAGATTAAAACCATCTAAAGGGAAAACTGAGATAGTAGCATCTACTTATGCTAGGTGACCATTTTGGTGAAGCTCATAGATCTGATTCTGGATTTCCTTTCTGACTCTACACTTCACTTTGCCCTATTCTGCTCTTCGCGTCACTTATGATTAAATTTGCACTACTTCACTACTGAATCTTGTAATTCGCACTTCTACACACACACACTTATAATCATTTTCTAAATGAGAAAACTGATCTCTTATATATCCTCAATCAAGGATTCGTTCATCCATTAGTAGGCTTTATAAAATATTAGGTTACATTTATCTTCTCGGCCAGATCGACCACTAAATCTTTATGCGCATCATCCAAAGTCTGTTAGGAAAAAGAGAGGACCCAAACAAAATATAATCAAGCATAAATACTTTTTATTAATTACATCTTATACATCCATAATTACTCTTTTTGTCAGGTCGGCCTTCTAGCTCAGATAAACAACAAATTAGTGCACCAGATCTTCTAGATCACCTACTAGTGACTGCACATAAAAACCAAGATGTTGAAAGCATCAACAGATAATCCTCAAAGATCCACAACCTAAAATATCTATTCTTAGATCAACTTTTATGCCTTTAAATGGATGCCCTATCCTTTATTTTGTTGTGTCGATAGGAACTAAAATTATACTACACATTTGAATGCAAGACTTAAGTTGCATGACTTGGTTTGCCATCAATGGAAACACTTACAAGCCATATTCCAGCAATATCCTCAGCCATATACCAACAATATCCCCCTTTGTCATTGATGGAAAAAATTAGTGAAAAATGATTGTGTCGAAATCATTATAGGTACACTACCAAACTTTTTACTCCACTTTCTCTCCCTGAGATTTATAAGGTGTTCTCTCCTCCTATACTGCTTTCTTTTCTCCCTCTATGGGGCATTTTTCATTGCATTCTCTCCCCTTTTGACATCAATGAAAAATCATGGATGCCATATGCCAAAAATACAAAAAGTTCTATTGACAAGATAGAGACAAAACATGTGTTCAAAATCCTTAAGAGTTTAAAAATTGAACACATATATGCTTATAGTTCTCCTCCTTTGATCTAAATTGCAAACACTTGAAGACAATTAGTTGATATCTTTAAAAGATTATCTTATATTTTTCTTCACTTCCAGAAGGAACTTCTTCCAACCATCTATTGCGATTCCAATAATAATTATCAAGCTATTGTTCTTGGAAGTCTTATTAATAATCTCAATGAGAGATTCAAGAATTTTAATTGGTTCTTCCATTTTCTCACCATTCTTCAGTATTTCCACCATCTGCTTTAGCTTGCATTCAATTGGATCTTTTACCTTCTAAAAAGTATCCACATGAACATTTTTGGAGAGTTTAATTTTTGTATGTTATGACTGTACCTCCAAGATTCTTTTCTTGATGAGGCCATCTGGATCCTAAGATATGTCAAATCTTTTTCCAATATCATTCAATTATGTTTCAGTCTAATCCAACTTCTCTTTCTAATTGTTCATTGCATGGGGCCAATGGATGCAATAGTTATAGATTCCTATGGCTGAGTTAATGCATTGCCTCAACTCATTCATTTGCTTCTTCACCTTGGAAAGGGATAGTCTGAATTGTTCCTTCAAATGAGAGACAACTTCACCTCCTTCTTTTCCTTTGACCTTAGAGCCCATTGATTCTTTGTTGCACTCAATCATCTCTTCACGTAGAATGTCCTTCAAATTTTCCAATCTAATCTTACAGTGATCAACATGAGCACTTAGAAATTCCAGAATCAAGTCCTGATCGTATGATGGTCTGACTGATCATAACCTTGCAATTTTCTACATGCCACCTACACCTTTAATAAGTTGTTGTAGCTTTTCTTTTGACAGATCTTCTTCTTCCTCAATACCTTTTTCTAGTCCAGATTCATTTTCTAGTGGATTCTTAGTTTCTTCATCAGATTCTTTTTGCAGAATATCCAAAATTTCTTTTTCTTTTCCTTTTCCCTAAATCCTACGAGCTTTGCTTTCCAAAGGGTTGTATTCAATAATTTCCTTTCCCCTTTTATGTCCTTTATCAGTGCTACCGGAAGAGGAACCAACTTCCATAGTTCTTATTGGAGGGGAAATATTGACTAATCCAAAAAATTTAAGCACATTCTTAAGGAAATTTTCAAATTCTAGATCTCAGTTAGTTAAGCTCTTAGAATAAGACTATTTCTGATTACATATTGGTTTGTTTGATTTCCATAAGTTAACTTGTTGACTTTTGGCAACCAATTCAAGAAATATATTACTAGACATATAACTAAAGTGCCAAATCTGAATGGATAACCTAATTCCTTTGTCAGTTGAACATTTTCCATGAGCTGATCCTTTTGGTGGCCTTATTGTTGCACCAAAAGATCAACCTTTTAATGCCTGATACAAGATTCAGTTAAGATCCACGGCAGGCAATTAAACCATGTCACAAACCTAAAGGGAGATGTTGGCGGTTAGTCCAACAATCCCCCCTTTAGCATCACCCAAGGGGTTTGAACCCGTGACCAACTCTAATACCAATTGTTGGCCTTGTCGTTGCACCAAAAGATTGACCGGTTAATGCATGATACAAGATTCAGTTAATATCCACAGGAGGCAGTTAAACCATGTAGTGAACTTGAAGGGAGATGTTGGTTGTTAGTCCAACACCTTTAACAACCCACATGGGTTAAATTCCTAACCTTCAATTATCATTTTGTGAGAAATCTACACTACGCCAGCCGATGTAGCTCCTTCTTGATTTTTGTAGAAGATTTTATATGTTATTCCATGTGTAATATACTTTGTAATAGGATTCTTAATTGTTGTGATCACTAGAGCTCTCTGATCTCAAATTATTCCAGTTAGGGTTTCGACCTCTTTGTTCTGAATAGATTTCTTCCTAGGAGCATTTCTGAATTTGCAAAAACTAGTTAATTTCTCAATTTCCTCTTTTGATTTGATGTGAGGTTTATCCAAAGTTAAAACATCACCATGTAATATTCTTAATATGAATTTCATAAATTTTGCATTCTCAAAGTACGAAAACTCACTCCACATCCAAATTTCCATGCTTGGCTTTGCTCAATTGCTTTAAATCATTAGGAAGTAACAGATTCCTCATAGACCTAATTTTTGCACTCTTATATTCATCTAGATTGATCGAGCCTTTGTTTTGTTCCATTTTTCATTTTCTCATTTAGGGTTTGCAACCACACACTAAATTGTATGAAGAATTTGAGAAGGATATGAAATATCTATTAGATTTCAAGATTTTGTTGATGGAATCAATTTTACTGCTTCGTAATCAGCATAATGAGTGCTCTCCTTCTTCTCTTCTTTGAGTCAAAGTGACAAATGATAGTTCAGACTTGACTTTTATAGCTCTAACATGTGCAATAAATGCATTTGCATTAATTTTTTTGGAGAGTCTATTTTCCCAATCGACTAGAGAAAAAAAGAATCTTCTACAGACCTATGAATTGTTTGAGTTATTTTTGCTAAAGTTATCCAAAAATTTTGTACACCATAAGTACACCTTCTTGACTATTCTTTGTGTTCTGATACCATCTATAGATAGGGGAGGAAATGTTTTCTTGAAAAACTCCCCCTAGGCCAGTGGCCTGAAATCAATTACTGGAAGAATTATCGGAGGCAGGCTCTGACACAGAACCATTTCCAGCATCAGAATCATTTTTCCTTACTCATGTCTTCTTTATCTAATCTTTGATTTCATCCGTAGTTACCTTTTCTTTCCCTTTATCATTTTTCTCTATATTTATGTTTCTATATACCGGACCTCTTCTGTCTACATTTTTTATTATGTAGAATCTTATAGTATGACCATACTTGTTGTAGTTGTAACACACAATGCTTTCTTGTCCTGACCAATCATTCCAATGAATTCTTCTAGATCTACATTGATTAGCAATATGCCTAAATTTCCCACATGTATAGCGTTCAACATTTCCTCTAACAATAGAGTGACTTGACATATTTCTGCATTTAATTGATTTATGACTAATCTTTTTGCAATTGAAAAACTAACTAGAAAATGATGAAACTTTTCACCTCAAATTACTTCTACACTAAGCAAAAATATGACCAAACTTATTAAACTTTTGTGCATTAGGTTGTCTTACCGGATACCTTCCATTTTTGTTCTATCTCAAATTCTTTTTTCTTGATCTAGAACTTTCTCCCTTTTCATATCCAAAACCTCTCTTATCATTTCCACTCTTTGCTCCTTGAGTCACATCATCAAACTTTACTGAACTAATCTTAAACTTTTATTTGTATTAATTTGCAATGACAATATCATTCCCAAGAGTAGTTATCTATTTACCAAGTTCTTCTTTATTGTTTCTAGTTCTTTGTAATTCACTTTCCAACTAAGTGAATTCTCCAATTATTCTACTACATTCATCAGATTTTCCTCATTATTGTTCCTTTCTTCTATCTCTTTAGTCATCTTCATCATCATAGATTCCATCTCATGTTTTAGGTTTGTATTGTCTCTAGTAACCTTTTCACATTGTTTGGTTATCTCCTCAAGGTTTGATTTAGGTGAGCATCATCCATGTTTTCGTTCTCCTTTTGTTGTATCTGATCACAAAGATCTTTCCTCTTCACCCTAGATTTAACCATCTGATCCTTCAATGACTGGATGAATTTCTCAACATCTCTAAGATTTGATTTCAATTCTTGAACTTCTGCTTTATACTGATCAAGGTCATCAAGTGCCACCAGAAGCTGCTATTAAAGACTACCAAATTCCATCACATTCCAAGATCCACCTCAAGCTGCAAAGCTTCTTCAGAGGAACTCGATCTAATACCAATTGTTGGACTCAAGGTAAGACAAAGAGGAGGGGTGAATCAGTGTTCAACAATCTTTAAACTCCATCAATTTAAAACTTCAAACTATTTCATTGATATTGCATTAAAGAAAAGATGTATGTATTCAAAGTAAACCTTCATAACACCATAACACATAGATTTGTTTGGGGAAACCCTATTAGGGGAAAAACCATGGTGGAGGTTAATCCATAATTTGAGTACTCAAATATAATTTCTTACAAAAAGAATGCACTTGCATTCAAGCACACTACCTAGAGCTCACTGCTCAAAGAGAAAGGCTCACTGCCTTACAAAATTTAGATTAAAACCATCTGAAGGGTGAAGTGAGATAGTAGGACCTACTTATGCTAGGTGAAAGTTTCGGTGAAGCTCATAGATCTGATTCTGGGTCTGCTTTTTGACTCTTCCCTTCGGTCTACCCTATTCTGCTCTGTTATTCTATTTGCATCACTTATGATCAAATTCACACTAATGCACTACTGAATCTCAAAATTCAAACTTATACACACACAAACTTATATTCTTTGTTGAAATGATAAAACCAATCTCTTATATATATATGTGATCAAGGATTCATTCATCCATCAGTCGACTTTATAAAATATTAAGTTACTTTTATCTTGTCGGTCGGATCCACCACTAAATATTTATGTGCATCCTCCAAAGTTGGTTAAGACAAAGAGAGGACCCAAACAACACCTAATTGAGCATGAATAATTTTAATTAATTACATCTTATACATCCACATTTACTATCTTTGTCGGGTCATCCTTCTAGCTCAGATAAACAACAAATTAGTGCACTGGATCTTTTAGATCACTATGAACCCCAATTTCATACCTGCACAAATAAGGAAAACATAGCACAATATTAGATCATATGCAAGGTAAAACAATTATTCCCCATGAAATCCGTTTGCAATTACTCAAAATAGGAAAAATGAAGAATAAAATATGAAAAAGCATGTAAATCCTAATTAAGTGAGCAAACTAGAGATCCCATGGGGGAGTTGGTGCCAATTGGTATGTCAAAATTATCCCTTTCCCAACTCCTTTGTAAGATTTGATGATTTGATCCACTCGATGGTTGAATTCTTGCATAACCTAGCTAATAACTTGATAAAAATCGATGAAATGGTTATGCCTGAAGATGGATTTGAGTATAATAAGTTTACTCAAATGGGGGATGATAGAATGAGAAGAAGAGTCTCTCATTTATAGATTTTTAAATTGGAAGAAGAGTGAAATTGAGCAATGTGGGATCATTCAACATCCAATGGCCAAGTGCCACTTGTCAAAATGTGAATGGTTGAAGGTTGAGCACATTTTGATCAATGTGCAAGTTTGAATTTTGAATTTGATGAAGTGACATGTTTAGGGGGGATGAAAGAAATGGATTTAATGTCACTTGGCTCAATGCAAAGGACATGTAAGAGGTCTTAAATTCTTTGTTGGAAGGACTAAGTCCATTTGAATTTGAATTCAAATTTGAGGGAATATTCCCTTTTTATGCCATCTTGAGAGAAAATAGAGATTTGATAAATCAATTAAATTGATTTATTAGTGCAACTTGCAAAATCTAGAGGATTTTAGTGATTGAGATTAAATTAATCAAGATTTGATCAATTTAATGAGGGATTAGATGATTTGACAATTTTGACTTAAATTGATGAATTGATTTAAATCAGAATTGAGAGGAAATGATTAATTAAATAAATGATTTTGATTTATTTAACTAAATGGGATAACGTTAGATTCAATCAAATAATGTTTAATTTATTCAATTTAATAAGAAGGCTTTAGGGATTTAATCAAATAAAATGAATTATTTAATTAAAAGGAGGTTTACAAAATTAATTAAATAAAATTGATTTATTTAATTAACAAGAGATGATGACTTAATGAGATAAAGTTGATTTATTTAATTAAGAGATGAAGAGCGATTGATTTAATCAAATGTAGATTATTCGATTAAGTGACTAGCAAAGGAGATGATTCAGGATGAAATAGTGTTAGTAAATCAGGATTCATTGTGTCAGATCGAAATAGAGTAACAAAAACTCTTGGATGTTGGCTTCATATGCCCGATTGGCTATCCAGAATGGGTATCTAATCTTGTACTAGTCTCAAAACCAAACTGGGGCATCCGCATCTGCACGGACTTCAAAGACCTCAACAAAGCATGTCCTAAGGATGATTTTCCACTACCCAACATTGATATGATAGTGGATATGACGGCCGAACATGAGATGCTATCACTGATGGATGGATTCTTAGGATATAACCAAATAATTATTACAAAAGAAGACCAACATAAGACAGCATTCACATGTCCTTGGGGCACCTACTGCTGGAATGTGATGTCATTTGGGTTAAAGAATGCAGGAGCTACATACCAAAGAGCCATGACATGATCCATAAAATAGTTGAAGATTATGTGGATGACATATTAGCTAAATCAAAGAAGAGGAAGGACCACATAGCGAATTTAAGTGCAAATTTTGACAAACTAAAAAAATAGAAGGTCAGGCTCAACCCAAAGAAATGTTTCTTTGGGGTACAATCAGGAAAGCTGTTGGGATATATAGTGTCAATGAGAGGGATAGAAGTGGATCTGGAAAAGGTAAAAGAAATCCTTGATATGGGAGCACCAAGAACACTAAAGCAACTCAGAGGATTACAAGGTAGACTCTAGTCCATCCAAAGAGATTGCGTATTCACATCTTCTCCACAAGGGAGTAGTGTATAGGTGGGATGAAAAAAGTGAGCAAGCATTCAAAAATATCAAGGAATACCTACTTACGCCACTAGTGCTAATGCCACCGATCCTAGGGAAACCATTCATTCTATACATCTCAGCAAGGGTGGTGCCCTTTTACCCCAACATGATGAAAAGGGAACCGATCAGGCCATTTACTATATCAGCAGAACAATGGTAGGGCATGAGCTCAATTACACATCAATAAAGAAAGCTTGCCTGGCAGTGGTGTTTGCAGCCCATAAATTCAGACACTACATGCTAGCTCATCAAATTAAGCTGATTGCCAAGATAGACCCCCTCAAGTATCTATTGTCAAAAGCATTGCTTATAGGCAGAATGGCTAAATGGGTTATGATACTATCTGAGCATGATATTGAGTATGTAGAGAAAAAATTGATCAAGGGACAAGTCATTGTGGATCAGCTAGCAGAGGCTCCAATATATGCAGACAACCCGCTAATATCAGAATTTCTAGACGAATCCCTTTTCAATCTCAGTGCAGCCGATCATTAGAAACTATACTTTAACGGTTCCCACACACAACATGGATCAGGAGCCAGTGTGTTATTCATCACCCCCCAAGGGGACTGTATACCAAGATCTTACAAGTTATCATTCTCTTATACAAACAACATTGTAGAGTACGAGGCTTTAACCATAGGTCTCAAAATTGCGGCACAGTTGTGAATCATGGCATTAAAGGTCTATGGGGATTCACATCTTATCATTAACCAATTCAATGATGAATACCAAACTAAAGATGATAAGCTCGCACCATACAAGAAGGTGGTAGAGAGCCTCAAGGAATCATTTATTGATATCACCTTTGAGCAGATACCGAGGGAAAACAACAAAGCAGCTGATGCAATGGCAATGATTAGATCCTTGCTACATATCCCTCACAATTTCTCAAAACATGAATTTCTGGTAGAGCAACTTCTTGTACCCACGTTCGATGTACTAGAGTCAGAATATGCATGCGAACTCGTTGGTCCCAGTGATCTTTGGTATCATGACATCTAAACCTATCTGAGATTAGGAGTCCTCCCAGCCAACATTACCCCTAACCTCAAGTGAACCTTTGTCAAAAGGTCATTACAATTTGTCATCCTAGGAGAAACCCTCTTTCGTAGAAGCATCGATGGAACCCTATTACGTTACTTAAAACCTGAGGAAGCCCTGAATACTTTGACTGAGGTACACAATGGCACTTGCGGTTCACACTCAAGTGGTATGACCTTTGCCAAGAAGTTACTAAGAACCGGATACTAATGGATGACAATGGAGAGAGAGGCACATGACTTTGTCAGAAGATGTCTATAGTGGCAACAACATGGAGACCTCATTCATGCACCAGCTCAAGAATTACATCCCATTTTTACACCTTGGCCCTTTTCCCAATGGGGGCTTGATCTCATAGGTAAAATCTCACCCACCTCATCCAGTGGCCACAAGTTCATTATCATAGCCACTGAATATTTCACAAAGTGGGTCGAAGCAATTCCCATGACCTACATCATTGGAAAGCAGATATCCAGGTTCATCTTGAACTACATCATTTGCCGATACGGTGTTCCCCAATCCATTATCTCTAATAACAGGACACCTTTCAAGAATCAGGATGTCCGTGACTTGTGTAAAAAATTAAAAATCCAGCGCCGCTTTTCTACCCCATATTACCCACAAGGCAACGACCAAGAAGAAGCTACCAACAAAACCATTCTAAAAATCCTTAAGAAAACAGTCAATGACTCCAGTCATGACTGGCATCTATAGTTAAATCCTACCTTATGGGCCTACCACACCAGCATCCGTATGCCAACAGATGCCACCCCATTTTCCTTGGTTTATAGATCAGAAGCCATCCTCCCTATCGAGATCGAGCTCCCGTCACTAAGAATATCATTACAAAACCTCATCACAGATGAGGAATACAGGGTTACAAGACTGAATGAGCTGGAGTTACTCGATGAATGGCGCATGGATGCCCTCAATCATCTACAAGTCTATCAGAATCACCTAAAATGCAGCTACAACAAGAAGATTGGGCAACGCACCTTCCAAGTTGGCAACCTTGTGCTAAAAGAGAACCAAAAGAATGTACCAAACCTGGATAGCAAAGGAAATTTTGAACCCAACTGGCTGGGACCTTTCATCATCATTGCAAGCTATAAATCAGGGGCATATCAGTTGTCAACACTAGATGGCAAGCATCTGCAGGAGCCCATGAACAGTTGTCATCTCAAAAAGTTTTATGGCTAAATCTTGCAAGGTATTGAATTGAAAAATACAAAAAAAAATAGAAAAATGTCCTGAAAAAATGGTTACCTTGATGAAAACCTGGCAAATAGGCATCTTGGCGACAACAAAAAAAATCAAAAATACAAAAATACAAAAAAAAAATTAGAAAAAGGATTGAAAAAAGCGAAGAAAAAAATCGTCCTTTAGTGAAAACCACTTCGGTGGCACTTTGGACAAGTACCTTGGTGAAAACTAGGCAAACAGGCGCCAAATGTAAATAAAGCACTCCCCATCCACCAGGATCTACACGACTCACTCATCGATTCCATCACATTTCATTAATCATCCATACACCCATCCACTCGCATCCATACCATAGCGTGAGCTGATGCCCATACCATATTCCACCATATTACTACTTGGCATATTCCTAAGGTCAGTTTGTCCTACCTTCATCGAAGTAGTCTATCGCACCATGCTAGGGGCATGTTCCTATACCTGTATTGGATCGGATTTGTGTATATTCTCGTGATCTTCCTAAACATTAAAAAATCCAAAAGCATTCAAAAATTCATCAAAAAATTCAAAAACATCAAAAAAAATCAAAAATTTAAAACATCCAAATCATCAAAAATCGAAAAACATGTTGAAATATCAGAAAATCTTAAAAAAAATTCATCATTGAGTCTTGTCAGTCTTTCACCTTGTCCAAACTACATCGTCTCTAAGCTTGAACGTAGGTAAGGTTGATCTTTGATCATCCCCCGAGACAGTTAGGGTTAGTCCTTAGGCATCTGTCACATTGGAAAACCATTTGCCCATCTATTTTATAGTTAAGGTCAGTCCGTAGGTGTTTGTCGCAATGGCAATCCATTTACCCATCTATCTCATCATTGAGTCAAGTACGTCATTAGTCGAACTACATGGTCTCTACGTGTATAACATAGGCAAGGCTAATCTATGGATCAGCTCCCGAGACCCCTAGGATAGGTCTTTAAGTTAGTCTTTCTATCTTAAATCTTGAAAATACCAAAAACATTTGTAAAACATCTCAAAATTCCAAAAACAGCCTCAAAACATTTGAAAAACCCAAAATGGTGCATCCATTTCATCTCACTTTAACTCGGGATTATCATCACTCATAATAAATGAATTGTCGCCTTCGCCCTTTGGTGAGTCAGTCAAAAGTAAGTCTAGCACATTCGCAAGTGAACACCCTAATCGTCAGAGTCTCAAAATTCTAAGTTAGTAAGCAAGCAAGTTGATCAACTCGGAGTATCAATAGCTTATCATCCAATCAGTCCCACCAGAACCCTGATCACAACATGTGACCTTCTTTCAATGGACATCAACATTAGGTAATCACCGTAGTTTAGCCTTGGCTAGTGATATAAAGAAAATTAGATTGTTTTTTTACTTTGTCTTGGTCTTTTTTGACATCTTATTTTGCGCTCATTCCTAGGACCTCTTGATGATGTGTAAACAAAATAGGTTTCGAGAGAAAGGAATGCAGCAATGATCATTCTATTTTTATCTGTTGTGCTTGTTGGATATTCTTGTAAAATAACTTCGTCATGCATACTTTGTTTTGTTTGTAGGAAGGATGTTTTAGGTATCTTGTTGACCACATAAGAAGGCTTTCCTTTTTTATGTTTTGGCCCGAGATGTCTAGAATATCTGAACTACATTTTGAATAAGGTCATGTTTGTCAAATGTGAACAAGAGTACTCCTATCTTTTTAACGAGTCAAATTCCATCACACTAGGTACAATGCCATCCTAATTCTTTATACCTTGATGCATCATACCTATGTGTGTTATCAAACATAAAGTAATTGGCCCTTTGAAAATTGCAACTCCTGGTAAGCAATAAATCATCATCATCATCATCGGTAATAATGTGAACTTGTGTGGATCCTCCTTCCATCCATCTTATTCTTCTTATTCTTCTATCTTTACTAACATTTCTATCTAAAGTAGGTATGAGATCTCAAAATATACATGAGGCTACCCATGGCCGACGACTGTATACACATCATCAAAATTGTCTACATCAAAGAATTATCTTTCGTCCTTTCATCAATAGAACCACTCCTCTAGCATTTTATCACGATCTCAATCAAAAAATTGAACATTTTCGCTTGATCTCTTGGTGGGGTAGTATATCAGCATAATCCTTCCATTGGGGCAACAGTGGGGCATTCAAAAAATTAAGAAATTTTGAATTTTGATCACAGCAGTTTATTCTTTGAACCAATACAACAAGTGCATTGCTTCAAAGAGGGGAAAAATGTAGACATGGAAAAAGTACAATTTCGATTCGGCACACTGGATCCTCATTTACTAACACTATTTCATCTTGAATCATCTCCTTTGCTAGTCACTTAATCGAATAATCTATATTTGATTAAATTCATTGCTCTTCATCTCTTAATTAAATAAATCAACTTTATCTAATTAAGTCATCATCTCCTGTTAATTAAATAAATCAATTTTATTTAATTAATTTTCTAAACCTCCTTTTAATTAAATAATTCATTTTATTTGATTAAATCCCTAAAGCCTTCTTATTAAATTGAATAAATTACACACTATTTGATTTAATCTAACATTATCCCCTTTGGTTAAATAAATCAAAATCATTTATTTAATTAATCATTTCCTCCCAATTCTGATTTAAATCAATTCATCAATTTAAGTCAAAATTGTCAAACTATCTAATCCCTGATTAAATTGATCAAACCTTGATTAATTTAGTTTCAATCACTAAAATCCTCTATATTTTGCAAGTTGCACCAATAAATCAATTTAATTGATTTATGAAATGTCTATTTTCTCTCAACATGGCATAAAAAGGAATATTCCCTCAAATTTGAATTCAAATTCAAATGGACTTAGTCCTTCCAACAAGGAATTTAAGACTTCTTACATGTCCTTTGCATTGATCCAAATGACATTAACTCCATTTCTTTCATCCCCCTTAAACATGTCACTTCATCAAACTCAAAATTCAAACTTGCACATTGATCAAAATGTGCTCAACCTTCAAACATTCACATTTTGACAAGTGGCACTTGGCCATTGGATGTTGAATGATCCCACATTGCTCAATTTTACTCTTCTTCCAATTTAAAAATCTATAAATGCAAGACTCTTCTTCCCATTCTATCATCCACAATTTGAGTAAACTTATTATACTCAAATCCATCTTCAGGCATAGCCATTTCATCTATTTTTATCAAGTTCTTAGCTAGGTTATGCAGGAATTCAACCATCAAGTGGATGAAATCATCAAAGCTTACAAAGGAGTTGGGGAAGGGTTGATTTCGACATACCAATTGGCACCAACTCCCCTATGGGATCTCTAGTTTGCTCACTTAATTAGGATTTACATGCTTTTTCATATTTTATTCTTCATTTTTCCTATTTTGAGTAATTAGAAATGGATTTCATGGGGAATCCTTGTTTTACCTTGCATATGATCTAATATTGTGCCATGTTTTCCTTATTTGTGCAGGTATGAAATTGGGGTTCACAATCACGTACTAGTGAGTGCACATCAAGACCAAGATGTTGAATGCATCAACAAAACTTCCTTAGAGATCCACAACCCAAAATATTTGTGCCTAGATCAAATTTTATGCCTTTAACCAAATGCCTTGTCCTTTATTTTGTTTTGTCGATAGGAACCAAAATTATACTACACATTTAAATGCAAGACATAAGTTGCATGACTTGGGTTGTGATCAATGACAACACTTACAAGCCATATGCCAGCAATATCCTTAGCCATATGCCAAAAAAAATAGAACAGTGGATTGAAAGAAAAGATAAAGCTTCCTCAATGAAATGAGAAGAAAGAGGAAATTTACGGTCATTGCAAGGCTGAAGAATATTGAAAAAAGAAGGGTTTATTGGATAAGATTAAGGAGAAGCTTCCTAGACAGTATGTGTAAGATTAAGGAGAAGATAAGAAAAAGAGCATTGAAAGGAAATTGGTTTCATCTTATGTTAAGTTTTGTTTCATTCATTCTATGGATTGTATGTATGTTGTGTTTGTCTTCTATATATAGTAGGAATGCAATGGTTGATCTATTTTTGTAATTACAATGTTTTGTACAGAAATTGGGAACTGTACAGGGTTTTTATACCTGCAATTTTTTTAGAAAATCTTTGGGCTAGCAATTTACTTTATGCCCATTGTATTTGCAAGGTTTCAACACATAGTCATTATAAATAAAAAATTTAAACCAATAGAATAATAAAAGGACGATTTATGTTTTATGTTTTCATTGAGATCTCTTTTATAGAGTCAATACATTTAGTAATACATGCATATTATCACATCATACTTTTAATGCTTGATAAACTTTTAGTTATTGTCGATACCTGGTTTTATGTCTTCTTTGGGTCAACATAGAATATTGATAAGTTTGAAGTATATACTATTTTTCTAATTGTATTTGGCATAACTTTTAATGTCATCGATTCATTGGTAGTTACTTTTTTATAACCACTTTACATGGACCCATCTGATGGACAAGATTTTCTTTTACCAGGTGAGTAAAATTGGAGTTTCTGCATTGTAAAATTTACTATCATTAATCTAATCATTGGATAACCACAAATTTTAGCAAAAACTTTTCACATGCATTCAGTGTAAACATTGCACACAAAGGTGTGATTTCAATTTTCCATATTTAATAAAAAGTGGAAATAATCCTTATAAGAAAATTTAATTAAATTAGTATTAAACTTATGATTTAAATTATCTTTAATAATTAATTCTTATATGAAAATCTATAAATTAATCATAAAGATATAATTAGCCGATAGGCTATTTGTTTCAAATTTCCATCAAGATTTTCATCAGCCCAATCCTGAATAGAATTTTTCGGCGCCAAAAAATCATAATTGCCGACAACCTGTGGTGAGTTTCCTGGGTTTGTTTATGATGGAGTGGAGCTTGCTAATTACATGGGTTGGTTGTGGTGGAGTTTATTGCCTCAATATGCGGAAGTAGAATGGTAAGTGTTTTCTCTCATGAGGGTTAATGCATCTTGGCTTTGTTTTATGGTGGCACTAGAGAAAGTAAATGCAATATTCAATGTTGCAATGTCGGAAAGTATTTTTTTTTGGTTTCATTGTCCAAAAAGCCACTATGGTGTTGGTTTGATAGCAGAGTGTTAAAAAAATATTCACCTTCATCTTTGTTTGGTAGCAGGTTGGATGGTTTTAACACTGATGTGCGAGAAAATATATTGATGATTTGCATTATCGAAAGATTCATTGCAATGTTGGTTTTATAGAAGACTATTGTAAAAATTGTCACCTCCGACTCTGTTTTATAGCAGATTGGAGGGTTTTCAAACTGTTGTCTTGTGGAATATATGTTATTTTACATGGGTCTTTTTCATAAATGATTAATTTATTATTCATGCCTTTCACTCTTTTCTTATTGTTCCATGTTATATGTTTGTATCCTTGGTTTTATACCCATTTGGGAGACTTCAAAGAGATTATGGTTCTGTATGGATGGAGAAATTGCAGTTAAATATTCTTTCTTTCATCAAAAAATATGGTAACGGTTAGTAATTTTTTTTCCCTTCATTTATTGTTGGTAGTTATCTTTGTGTTTCTTACACCCCATTGAATAGCCATATGTGGTGGACCCCTATCGACTGATCGTTGCATGCCTATGTATGCGAGTGCTAGTTTATTTTCTTTAACGTAGGAATAAATTTCTTTTAGACAATCATCTAAGACAAAATATACCTGAGAAAATTTGGGTCATGGGAAAAAATATGGTATCCAAACACTCATTGCCCAACATTCGAGTATTTTAATTTAACCCCTTTGAGCCTTCTCATGGGATCATCATTTCATACATTTACATATCTTAGAGACCAGACTGATTTAACATCTTTTCCTTAACAAGATGGGTATCGTGTCTAATGATTTTAGATACTAGACTGATTTAATATTTTTGCCTTAACAAGACGTTGATTTAAAATGCATTTGAATTTCTAGGGTAGTTTTTGGTATCTAGTTAAATCAGAGCTAAATTAATTTGTTTTATTTTCTTAATGTATGAAATAATTTCTTTATAGACTAATGCAAGACAAAATATATATGTGACAACTTGCGTAAATAGAAAGAATACGGGATGCACACATATGGCCAAACATTCCAATAATTTAATTTAATCCATGTGTACCTGGTGATAATGAGAGATAGAGAGATTCCATGCAATAAAATTTTAAGTTATAATTGTAAAAAAAAAATATTGAAGGGAAAAATATGAAATTTATTATATAAAACATGACATCCTACTTAACTTCTTTTTTTACAATTTTGAATTAGGGTTACTCAACTTTTTAGCCTGGTCTGAACCTAGAGAGACCCTTAAAAGGGATCTCTTTGCATGGATTTATCACCGGGACCACCATTAGGCAGTCTCCATCCCCAAGGAATTATCACCTTGTTAAAACCTATGAGGTTATCAGCCCACCAAAGGCCCACAACCTGTGAGCATGTCATCCTGGAGCGAAGACACATATCCTATGAGCATGAAAACCTAAAGAAGGTTGAAGGCCTATGAGCCGTTTGGCCCAACGGGGGTTTGAACCTTGATGGCAAGCACAACAACCAAGTGAAATCAGCACCGCAATGCACTTGTAAGACCCCACTTCACATGTGAATAATACAATCTTAATTTTGTTATAGTTCT
Organism: Sequoiadendron giganteum; assembly: GCA_007115665.2. NCBI lineage: Eukaryota > Viridiplantae > Streptophyta > Pinopsida > Cupressales > Cupressaceae > Sequoiadendron > Sequoiadendron giganteum. The sequence goes on along the minus strand of CM021105.1, from coordinate 613,660,114 downwards.
CCTAAATAGATGCTTAGATATATTTCAAACAATGCATAGTGTGATTGTGTGACAATGTACTTGTATTTCATTTTGACATGTTTTACTATCATTGTCATTAAGGTATTCAGAAATTGTAAACTATGAATACAAGTTGGAATTTTGATGATATTGTTGTACAATTATATCTTACTTCAGTTACCTAATTAATGTACCATACGAATGTTGCTTATGATTTCATTGGTAATGTGCAGAAAAGGAAGAGTGCCAATGCGAGAAGGGAAGGTGAATGAAAACAAATTGAAAGACATCCTCTAGTGGTTATGTATTTTATTTCCTTATTTTGGAGTTTTGGAAGAAATAGAATTATTATGGTTATTCTTCTAGGTTGAAAGGGTATTTAATTATGTGTCATGTGAGATGTAAGTTGGGGTTAAGTATAGAAACCCTTGTATCCAAGTGTGAAACTCGGATAGAACCTTAAGTGGGTCTTTAAAGTGGGTTGTTGGTTAACTTCCTTGGTTGGAATGATAAAATAAACCCCCTAGGGTCTATATCATAGTGGTATGGGTCAATTGGGCAAGAAATGAAGCCCTGAGGACATGATTTGACTCTTGAAAAGCCCTCATAATGATGAGTGACGAATTTTGAGGAAAAGATGGGAGTGAAAGGATTGAGGGGTTGTCCAAATGCATGCTTCCTCTTTAATAAGGAAAAGACCCTCATTTATGGAGGGAAGGACACTCCACACATATTCATCCAAGAGTTGCAAGTTGAAAACTTCTATATATTTTGAAGAAGAAGAATGAGTGGAGGTGTTACCCAGTTCTCCTCTTGGAGAACTTTAGTAGAAATGGTAGAAAGAATGAGAAGAGGAAAGGATTCCACGTCTTAGGGACGCTAGAGATCAAGATGGCTTGGCTTGGAGAAGAAAGATGGATAAAAGAGTTCAATCCCTTCACCTAAAAGAAAAGAGATAAGTTCTTCCTATTTCCATTTACCCTTATTTATTGGTTGTAAGGTGTCATATGGTATGGATCATGGTTGAAAATAGAAGGAATCAAAAACATAGATGCATGTAATTTTTGTCATGATAGTTTTATCCCTTTTGTAAAAAATAAGAGAAGACTCCATTTATCATCATGGAGCTAAAATAATTCCTTGCTCGGGGGTATGGCTAGAGCCCACGACGCTCCATGACGCCATTACGGTAGGGTGGAGAGCAAGCCATAGTTAGTTGTATGTCATTTGTCGCATTTCTTAAAATTGGTTGTAATATGAGAAGGTAATGATAGTTGTAACATGAAAGAAGATGGAGAAAGAACAAGCTTGCCTTTATCGATTTTTTATTTGACCTTTTCTATATAACATATGTAGTAAAAAAAAGAAGGTTTAAGCGAAGAATGTGTATCTTATTGCCTTAAGGAAGAGAAAATATTCTATGAGTTGTAGTGAAGTTGTGGGAAATGAGAGATACTTTCACTTGTGTTGAAGAAAATATTGTGTCAATTGGTCTATATGTTCTTTTTCATTATAATAGACAACCGTATATTCACTATGGTGCAGGGGAGAATGGGCAGGAATTTGTGAGAGTAGAGATAAGTAGAGAAGCATATTTCGTTGAGTCTAACCTTGTAACATGGAAAACATATATGTTGGGAACCCTATCCGACCTTATCCTATGCCCTCTCAATTTCATTCATTAGCAATGGGTATTACAGTTTGCAACAAAGGAAGTGTTCAAAATAGATAGGAGTTGCACTAGAGAATTTATTGGGTTTGCACAATAGGATTACATATGGGATAGGACAAGTGGACTCCCTAGTAGAACTGCATGTAATGAATATTTAGCCGATAAATTATATTTAAAATAAAAATATACTATTGTCAAACATGGGTTTCATTTCATATTTGGGATTCGTCTCAGCATTAAACATAGAAATATTAGATAAATAAATGATAGATGACCATGCTTTAAATAAATGAACACACAGTATTTGCATACATAAAATTCCTAAACCAAATATATCCAATATTTATGAAGTAACTCTGAAGGAGAAGAAAATATGGTAATATTTTGGCTGCACGTAGATATTGCAGCATAAGTGGAAGAGACTGTATGCATACGTGTTACACTGCATCAATGCCAAAGTATTCGAGTAGTAAACTACATTTGTTTTCGGTGCCTACTGCCAACACACCTTAGAAATGAATGTATTTACGTACATAAATATTTAATATGTATACAAACTAGATTATATAATAGAAGTATATTTAATATTGTATAGAATATTATACATTATATTTTATAATAACAATTACTAAATAAACAATAATTATAATTATTAATTAATATTTTTTATTTTATATAAATTAAAATAACATATAAATATAATACAATATAATACTTGTATAATTAGCCGATAGGCTATTCTGGGTGGGGAACACCACCAGAATTGTCAGACGTTGTGAGTTTTAAGGAAATTCCACCGGATTCGTCTGTTGTTTGACGCCAGATTGTAGGTTTTCTGATTTGCACGGATGTCCTCCCTGCGCATTCCAATAAGCAACGTATCAATCAATCAATCTCTACCGATAGACTTCTCGGGCATTGATGAGAGGCGACAGAGTAGAGGCGTTGGTCACATCCAACGATAATGACGATGATTATCTCGAGCTCAAACAAATTGAATAGCTCTGAAGACCTTATTTACTTAACAGTACTTTCAGATTGTGGTGTGTGTTTTAGATGCCTTTCCATTGCAGCTGCAACCTTTGCGATATTGTGTGTGAGAGTTCCAACTTGGCATGAGGTTATTTGTTGCTGTTGGGTGTACAAGGGGTTCAGATAGATTATTCTTTTGCTTATTCACTATCTACAACTATGGCCTGCTATCACCTGTAGCTGGGTTGTCCTATGCAATTTGTGTGCAAGTTGTGAATGCTCATGGCGGCAGCTACACTCAAACTCTGCCAATTTTTGTTGTGGTAAGGTTTCGTAATTTTTCCTGCAAACTCTGCCCATTTCGGCTATGGTAGGGTTTTGTAATTTTTCCTTGCAAACTCTACCCTATTTTTTCTCATCGGCATCGTAGACAGCACAGCACAATTTGTGCAAAATATTGAGGTAAGTCACTTGCCATGGTACCACGAGTTTTATGTTTCACTACTTGTATCCTAACCCAACATAAAAACTCTTATGAGTGTCCTCGTGACATGTGCTAATTTGGGGGCTCTGGAACGAGGTAAGGATGTCCATGATGAAATTGTGAAACGTGGGTTTCAATTTGACGAATTTGTAGAAAGTGCTATTGTCGATATGTATGCAAAATGTGGGGATATAGAGATGGCTCGCATACTGTTTAACAAAATGCGTGGAAGGAATGCAGTGTTGTGGATTGCGATGATAGTAGGATATGCAATGCATGGCCAGGGGAAGGAGGTTGTGAGGCTGTTTGAGAGAATGCAAAGGTTTGGGGTGATTCTAGATGATATCACCTTTGTTGGTGTTTTTTCTGCATGTTGTCATGCTGGCTTAGTTGATGAGGCCTGCCGAATCTTTGACTCTATGAGTGAGTACTCTCATATTGTGCCTTCAATGAAACACTATGGTTGCATGGTTGGAATTCTTGGCTGTGTTGGTAGGCTTGATGAGGCACAAACTGTAATCAACAAAATGCCAATCAAAGCAGATGCTACAGTATGGGCATCTTTGCTCAGTGCTTGCAGAATCCATAAGAATGTTGAGTTAGGAGAGTGTGCACGCTGGCTTAGTTGATGAGGCCTACTGAATCTTTGACTCTATGAGTGAGTACTCTCATATTGTGCCTTCAATGAAACACTATGGTTGCATGGTTGGAATTCTTGGCCGTGTTGGTAGGCTTGATGAGGCACAAAATGTAATCAACAAAATGCCAATCAAAGTAGATGCTACAGTATGGGCATCTTTGCTCAGTGCTTGCAGAATTCATAAGAATGTTGAGTTAGGAGAGTGTGTTGCATAACACATCTTTGAGTTGGACCTTGAAGATCATGGAACTTATGTGGTACTGTCAAACATATATGTCGAATCTGGCCAGTGGGATGCAATCCAAAAGGTTCGAAAAATGATGAAAGATAGGAATGTTGTCATGCCTAAAATTTTCAACAATTTTTTTTCTTTTTTCTTTTGAATACATTGATTAAGCTAATTATTACTATAACAGTTTGAGGTGATGGTTATAACTAAGTTGCTCATTGCACACTACGCCAAGGTCACTTCTTAACCCAAGTATGAAAGTTAGCTTAAGGATTTGGTATGACATCCATTAGACTAAATTGGGTTTGCTGGAGATGGAACATTCATCAAATTTGCCATCCCCACGTCCCAATGCAAAACATAACACAATCACAATACTTTATTTGTTTTAGTTAATTGTTATGATATATCAATGAGTGCTTGACTCTGTTAACAAAGACAAAAGATCTACTCGAAAAATTTCATCATATTTCGAACTTAAATTTCCATTCCTGAAAATCCAAATCAATTTGTGATAATAGAAAAAAAAATACATGATCACAATTGTAAACCCAAAATAATTAACCATAAAATCTAAAATAATTATTGAAAAAGAAAATAAGACAACTCACATTCTTAATTATTTTATTTATTTAAAATTTCTAACTTACCCATGAATAAAGTGATTTTTTTTTAATATTTTTTTAAATTACTCAGTTCTTTTTCTTTTAAAAAAATAAAATAAAATAAATTTAAATCCCTAAGTGAATAAAGTAAGATTAGAATTCTATATAAATTAACTTAACATTTTAAAAAAAGTAAGTAAAAAGAAACTTAAGGATATTAAACTTATCTCTTAGAAATTAGATACTTAGCTTTTTAATCATTTAGCCCTTAGCCTTCGTATTCTCTTCTTAAAAGAGATTATGGAAACCCAAACTATTATGAAGTGGGCACGAATTCTACTTCTTCTTTTTTGTTATTATTTTTCTCAAAATTATTCTTTGCCTCATCTCTATGCCTTTAGGGGAAGGTGAGATATTGTATTAAGGGAGCAATCACGTTTATTATTTGGCTTAAGTGACTAAAACATTAATATTTCCTTTGTTACAGTTATTCGTAAATAATGCTATGATGATAACCAATTGCTAATTACGTGCGCCATTATTAAGACTCTGTCCAGAGAAATCAACGTAGACGCAGGCAATAGCCGTAGCAGCTGTTTTATTAGATAGGACATTGGCGAGAAATACCTAGTATAATGAGCATCACAGATTATATGTGTGCGGAAATAGAACGAGACAGTATATAAAATTAATTGGCTCTCACTGGTGAGCTGGGTCGATTTTGATACTTGGCTTCACATAACATCAGAGAATAACAGAGTGTTACTTTCCATATTGAAAAAAATAAAAAATAAAAACCCAGATTTGAAAGTCACTGAACTGACTGAGAATAAGGTTTCTAACTTCATTGAGTAAGATTCGTTGATAATTTATTATTATTATTTTATTTTATTTTATACGTATGACACAGCGTGCATGTATATTGGTTTGGAAATAAATATTTATCTATATTTGGCGTTTGAGCAATATAGTTGTACCAGAGGGGCATGCTGAGCTTGTTTTGGTAAGTGGAAAAATCTAAATTCAATGGTGAAAGTCATTCCTTAGATTACATCATATGAAGACTAGATTTGTCCTTGCAATCTGGATAGTGACAGACTATCCAAGAAGACGCTTCAGCAGCTGGGTGGTTTGGAAATTCATAATAACAATAAATTTGTTACCTATCTCCCCTGTCACGGCAGATACAACAATTTCTTATACATAATAATTTCTGAAGAGACACTATGGCAGTGATTTAAAAGCTTCGCTTGGAAACTCAACCATAAAACGATACTGGAGATTGGGTTCTTTATGAATTCTGCGGTTACTCCTCACGACAACTTTATCTTACTATTAAAATACTCATGAGAAGACAAAAATTACCTTGTCTCGAACTCAGAATCGAGTGGCTCAAGAAACGATACAGGGTAAATTCTACATCGACTTTTAGATTGTGAATCTAAAACAGGGAAATGACATTTATGTTTCTCATCCTTGCAACTGCTACGTAGATTGCGATGTCTGACTAAATCTCCACACCTCCCAAATTAATTCTAATACATTCTATCAGGAGTTAAACCGTGCCATACGGCTTCCCTACAAGTTTGACTGATTGGTGTAAATAATAAACAATATAATTTTCTTGCAGGCTAACTCTTTTTTACACACGAGCCAAGGATAAGCTTTGTGCTGAGCATTAACTCGCCCTGCAATCCCAGCTACCAGATTAGGTACATGATTACCATAAAAATAATAATATTAGCATTCAACGTCCTAGCTAATTGATGAATTTGGTCCATGGCTTCAAGAGCCATCATATCCTTGATAACCAAGTTCTTAGCCCTAATCACCACGCAGATTACCAAGGTAGTATATTCTCTGCTGTATCATTCTTATCCCAAGAATTAAAATGATGAGGTGAGTAATCCGTCCCTTAGGCCCCCAATTCGCTGTCTGTGTCGAACATCTGTGATGTAGAAATTAGCAGAGATAGAAATTTAAACAGATAAAATTATTAACTCATAACTGCCATTATTAAAAGCTTGCTTCTTGAGAGCAAATTATATTATTTTCATCTCTTTTTTAGATTACACACATAGACCTGTATATAGTTTTTACATCCCACACAAAAAATTAAAACCACATAAATGACATAAATATGCCAGCAACATATTCGTCCTAACCACGGTGTAATCGGATAAATATGTGTCCTTATACAAAACACAAAAACCAATAAAAACGTCCTATTATGCAGACGTGGATCCCACTACCAATCGCACAGAGAAGGCCAAAAAGTCAACGAACGTTGACAATCGCGCAACCGCTGACGGTAAAGAAATGATTGCGGTGCTGCGGTAAACAAACGCACAGAGCAGAAGGAGATCCACCACAAAACCGTAGCAGTTAAGAGTTAGACCGCGGTGGATGCGGTGACGACAACGATGGTCGAAGGTTGAGGTGAGAACTGTTAGCGCGATACTGTGTGTGGTTAAACAGAAGACCGCGGGAAGGCGGTAGTGGATGCCATGTGGTTAACCGAACAACCGGAGGATAGGGGCAGTTAAGCCACAGTAGAGAGGTGAGAGCAGGAGACTGGCAGGCGGTTAACCGAGCAACCGGAGGCAGTGGAGTTCTTGACCGCGATAAAGCGGTAGGCTATGGAAGTGACGCCCGTGAGACCGCGAAGAATAGAGGGAGTGGCCGAGGTAGCCCTGTGGAGTCTGCAGAACCGTGAGCCGATAAAGAAGAGGGCACGGGGGTGCAGAAAACATTGACATCCACTACCGATGATGATTGCGATGGGTTCGTGCGAGTTGGACGAAATTCCAACACTCCCCCTTGAGTGCAACTCGTGCCATTCTTGAGTCCTAGCCGGTTTCTTTGAAAAGTAAAGCTCTCTGTGCTCAGTGCCTTGGTGAAAATATCTGCTTGCTGTTCATCAGACCTGCAAAAAGTTAGTGAAATTTCTCCGGCAGAAATCAATTCCTTGATAAAATGAAACCTTGTATCAATGTGCTTGCTTCGCTTGTGAAATACCGGATTCTTTGAAAGGCTAATAGTTGAATTGTTACTACAGTAAATTGTTGTTGCCTCTGTCTGCTCATTCTAAATCTCCATCAAAACTCTTCTCATCCATACAGCTTGGCAAGATGCACTGGTGGCTGCAATGTACTCAGCTTCAGCTGATGACAATGTTACAATAGGCTGTTTCTTTGAAGCCCATGCAACTACACCACTTCCAAAGCTAAAAACATATCCAGATGTGCTTTTTCTATCGTCAACACTTCCAACACAGTCACTGTCTATATAACTTGTTAATATGAAAACTTCTAATCTGGAATATTGGATTCCAAAATTTCTTGTGCCATTAACATACCTCAGAATTCTCTTTCCTGGTTGCCAATGATTCTCCTTAAGTGTTTCCATGAATCTGGAAATCAAGCTGACTGCATACATAATGTCAGGGCTTGTGGCTGTTAAATACATTAAACTTCCTACTAACTGTTTGTACAAGGTTGGATTAACTTCTGAGCCTTTGTCTTCTCTGCTCAATTTCAATCCAGTCACCATTGGAGTAGGTGCTGACTTACAGTTTGACATATTGAATCTCTTTAAAACATCTTTTGCATATTTAGACTATGAAATACAAATACCATCTATGTTCTGTGTTACCTCAATGCCTAAAAAATACTTCATCATGCCCATATCTGTCATTTCAAATTCTTTCTTCATTTCTGTTTTGAAAATTTCAACTAACAGATTCCCTGTTAAAATCAAATCATCAACATACAGGCATATTATCAGAATTTTACCTTCATCATTCACTTTGGCATATAATGTGGGTTCACTGTCACATCTGGTAAATCCATTGCTTGTGAAATAATTGTCAATTCTGCTATACCATGCTCTTGGGGCTTGTTTTAAACCATACAGTGCTTTCTTCAGTTTATAGGCTTTGTCTTCTTGTCCTGATATTTCATATCCTGGTGGTTGTTCAATGTAAACTTCCTCTTCTAGATATCCATTAAGGAATGTTGACTTCACATCCATCTGATGTACTAACCACTTGTTTTGTGCTGCTAAAGCCAATAACATCCTGACCGTGTCAAGGCATGCTACAGGTGCAAAAGTTTCATTGTAATCTATTCTAGGTTGTTGTGCGTAACCCTTTACCACCAATCTTGCTTTGTGCTTCTGCACCTCTCCATTTGCATTTAATTTAGTCTTATAAATCCATTTAACACCAATAACATCTTTGTCTTTTGGAAGACTTTGCAATTCCCAAGTCTGATTGTTGTCTATGGAATCTATCTCATCATCCATTGCTGTTAACCATTTCTCTTCCTTGATTGCATCCTCATAATGAATAGGATCTTTAGCTTGTGAATAAAAAGCAAGTAGTGTAAATTGTTGTGGATTGTTCTCACCTTCATTCTGATTATAGATATCAGTCATGCTTCTGATTTTCTATCTTCTCATACTAGCCAAAGTTGGGTTTGATAAATCACTTGAGTCTGCAGAATGTGGACTTGAAGGTCCTGCGCCAAAAATTCTTGTTGTGGAAGGTGTCTGCAGACCTCTTGTTGCTGCTCTAGTATTACTTGCTAGTGTCAGTTGTTGACCACTTGCATGAGGTTGATTTGGAACTGCGGGTATATTAGTTTGAACTGTATTATCATTCTCATCTTGAGGAATATTGACAGTAACATTGACTGTATTTTCTCTGCTTCCATCCCATGCGTCATCTTCAATAAATTGGACATCCCTGCTGATTATAACTTTCTTAGTAGATGGATTAAAAAATTTATATGCTTTGGATTCTTCACTATATCCAACAAAAATGCATTTCTCTCCTTTGTTATCTAGTTTTCTTCTCAACTATTCAGGAACATGTGCATATGAAACACAACCAAAAACTCTCATGTGTGAAACACTGTGCTTTTTACCTGTCTATGCTTCTTCAGGTATAATATTCATTACACTCTTTGTTGGGCATCTGTTTATGATATATGCTGCACAAGATACAGCTTCAGCCCAAAATTCATTTGTCAAGTGCTTGGCTTTTAACATACTTCTAGCCATCTCCATTATAGTTCTATTTTTCCTTTCAGCTAAACCGTTCTGCTGAGGCGTGTATCTTGTTGTGAATTGTTTGTGTATTCCATGTTCTTTGCAAAAATTTAAAAATTCTCTTGAAATGTATTCACCTCCCCTATCTGTTCTCAGAACTTTGATGAAACAACCACTCTGTTTTTCAGCTAAAGATTTAAATTGACAAAAGTAACCAAACACATCACTCTTCTATTTCAGAAAATACACCCATGTCTTTCTTGAATAATCATCTATAAATGTCAAAAAATAGAAGCTACCACCTATTGAAGGTGTCTGCATTGGACCACATAAGTCTGAATGAACTATCTCTAATGGGGCTCTTGCTCTAGTGGACTTCCCTACTGAGAAAGATTCTCTATGTTGCTTTCCAAGTATACAACCCTCACATACACTTTCTGGTTTTTGAATTAATGGAATTCCCTTTACCATGTTCTTCCCATGAAGTAAATTCAAACCACCAAAGTTTAAATGACCAAACCTTAAATGCCAAAGCCAGTTTTCATCCTTAACCTCTACCTGAAATATAGTTTGAACAACAGTTGAATCCTCTTTTGCTTGTGCAAAATTTGTACTCAAAGCTGGCTGAATTCTCAAGGGAAACATTCTATTGTTTGTCATATGAATTTTTTCTATCAACTGGCTACTTGGGTATTTGTCCAAAATAGTGCACAACCCATTTTTGAAAGACACTCTAAAACCCTTTTGAATTAACTATTATACACTCATCAAATTGTGTTTAAGGCCAGGTACAAAGTAAACATCAGAAATGTATTTCTGCTCCCCTTGCTTGGTCAGAATATTAACATTCCCTTTTCCTTTTACTGACACTTTGTTTTCATTTCCCAGAGTGACATTTGACTTGATATTCTCATCTAAACTTGTAAACAACTCTAAATTCCCTGTCATGTGATTACTACAACCTGAATCTAAAAACCAAACTTCTTTCTCACTAGCTTGAGCTACATTACAGGCTAAAAACATTGTGCTCTTATCAGGTCTATTATCTTGACTCTCTCTAGAAAAATTTGCATTTTGTCTACCAAAATCATTCTGCTTCTTTCTACACTCGTTCATATAATGGCCAAACTTTTTACAATAATGGCATTGGACCTGAGATTTATCATACCTTTGTCCTTGAGGAAAGTTTTGTGATGGGTTTTGGCTGCTGCCTCTTCCACTTGAACTTGACTGGTTATTTCTTCCACCTCTATTGAAAATTATTCCTCTTGATCTGGAATTCGTTCTACCTCTGCCTCTTCCTTGGTTAATTGAAGCTTGTGACTTGAATGCATGCTCCAATGACATATTTGTAGTTCTACTGAGTCTGTGCTCATGAGAAATTAGTGAAGCATATAGCTCATCAACTAAGTATTGTGTGAGATCCTTTGTCTCTTCTATTGTGACTGAAATTGTCTCAAATCTTGTGGGTAAGCTCCTCATAATTTTCTCTATAACTTTGACATCTTCTAGTGTCTGTCCATGTGTCCTCATCTGGTTTACTAGTCCCATTATCTGAGTAAAATATGAATCTACAGACTCATTTTCTTTCATAAACAGAGTTTCAAACTCTCTTCTTAGTATCTGCAACTTTGCAATCTTGACTTTGTCCATACCTTGATATGTTGTTTGTAATATGTCCCATGCTTTCTTAGACTTAGTAGTGGCTGATATTCTGGGAAAGATACTCTCATGCACACCTTGTAGAATAAAGAAGTGAGCCTTTGAATCCTTCTTCTTGTTATCCTTCAACAAGTCTTTCTCTGCTTGTGTCAAAGCATTAAATGCTGCTGCATCTACAGGTTCTGGAAACCCATTCTCTACATACTCCCATAAGTCTTGTGAACATAATAAAGCTCTCATTGTTACATACCGGTAGTCATAATTCTTTCCATTCAACTGTGGAATTTATGGATTACTCAAGCTTGTGCTTGCTGCCATGATTGTTCAGACTTTTTCTAACTTAACCTTACAGCTCTGATACCACATGTAGAAATTAGCAGAGATAGAAATTTAAACAGATAAAATTATTAACTCAGAACTACCATTATTAAAAGCTTGCTTCTTGAGAGCAAATTATATTATTTTCATCTCTTTTTTAGATTACACACATAGACCTGTATATAGTTTTTACGTCCCACACAAAAAATTAAAACCACATAAATGACATAAATATGCCAGCAACATATTCATCCTAACCACGGTGTAATCGGATAAATATGCATTCTTATACAAAATACAAAAACCAATAAAAACGTCATATTATGCAGACGTGGATCCCACTACCAATCACACAGAGAAGGCCAAAAAGTCAACAAATGTTGACAACCACGCAACCGCCGACGGTAAAGAAATGATCGCGGTGACCGCGGTAAATGAACACATAGAGCAGAAGGAGATCCACCACAAAACCGTAGCGGTTAAGAGTTAGACTGCGATGGATGCGATGACAGCAATGACGGTTGAAGGTTGAGGCGAGAACTATTAGTGCGATACCGCACGTGGTTAAACAGAAGACCACGGGAAGGCGGTAGTGGATTCCATGCGGTTAACTGAACAACCGGAGGAGAGGGGCGGTTAAGCCGCGGTAGAGAGGTGACAGCAGGAGACTGCTAGGCGGTTAATCGAGCAATCGGAGGCAGTGGAGTTCTTGACCGTGATAAAGTGGTAGGCTATGGAAACGACGCCCGTGAGACTGTGAAGAATAGAGGGAGTGGCCGAGGTAGCCCGGTGGAGTTTACAGAACCATGAGCCAATAAAGAAGAGGGCGCAGGGGTGCAGAAAACATTGACATCCACTGCCGATGATGACTGTGATGGGTTCGTGCGAGTTGGACGAAATTCCAACATGTGAGCCATGGATGTGGTTGCCACCATCAGCCCCACTCTTTCTATCCTTTCATCATTCGCATGGTATTGAGGGATGCTGGATTATTAAGAAAAAGGTTTGGAATTTAAATGTATACTCTTTGTTTTTGTATCAACTAGAATGAAGGCGGTGAAGAGTTGAACTCAGAATACCAACAGAAAAAGCTTAATGTAGGTTGATAGTGTTGTATTAGCACCATCTGCAAGTTCATAGCCAACATTATATATTTTATTTATAATTCTCAAATTCTAGTTTCTTATAATTATAGTCGTTGATTGTTATAGTGTAATGTTCTTAACCTTATTGGTATACTATTTTGCAAAGCTTGCTTTCTTAGTTTAATTTCAAACCCCAAGATTTGTTTCTTCTAATATTCTCAGGTTATGTGTTTGTTCGTTTACTTTTCCTTATTTATCTTGATTACTACCTTACATAGAGTATAAAAGAAACATAGATCTCAAAGGCTTACAAAAAACATATCATAAAAAATCTAATTTTATTTTATTTTGTTTATTGTTTAGAACTCTCCAGAGGGACTAACGCATGAACTTGTCATAAATTTACAGGTCACTATTTTTATATAAAAGAGTATTGCTCAGGAGAAAGAAATACAATCTATTGCTACCATATATTTCTTTCAAGTGAAACCCTATAGGCTACTTGACACTTTTGCATATTGGGTCGTAGGTTTTCTATCTACTATTCTTCTTGACTATGGTGATAATGCCAATAACAATTTTTAAGACAAGATGCAATTCCTTGCAAGGGTGAAGTTAAATTTAGGATAGTGGCAGTGGCAATTTCCACAAGGCTTAAGAAATAGAATTGATGAATGTAACCCAAATTTAATCTAATATTCAATACATAAATACTATTATATGTCACTTTTTAAAAACATGAAACTTCCATTAAAATCATTATTTTGCATATAAGAATAAATCATCCATAGGGGTAGTTTCTCATAACTTACAACACTTTAGGAGTTATTCTTTATAAAAATACCTTCAGCAATAAATTTAATTACAAGTGATATCAATGTATAGTAAGTCCATAACCACGTCAATACATAGATTTTAAATTTTCTAACATGATAATTTACTAATGGTAAAGTCTCACTCATCCATTTCTTTATTGAACAGAATACGAAAGCCATCTTTTTGGACTTACAATCTAACCACAATATTTGAGGAAGCAATGACTTACAAACTCATGATCAAGGTCTTGCTCTCCACCCTACCGTAATGGCATCATGGAGCCTCGTGGGCTCTAGCCAAACCCCCGAGCAAGAAAACATCTACCAAATGGTTTTGGTATGAAAACTAAACAAAATATTACCCATTTCACCCAACATACTCTCAATCCACATATTCACAAATTTGAACTTATCTTTTCAAACAATAACCAAATAACTCAACAATTCTTCTAATTAAACTAACATGATAACACTAAGGGAAGAATGACTTATCTTCACAACCATGCTTTTGAACACCTCCATCATATGTGAGAGATCATTTATTCTCACCACCCTTCTTCTCTTTTCTTTTTCACTCCATACACACAAGGGTTCTCCAAAAGGAGAAGTGGGCAACCAACCACTCATTCTTCTTCTTCAAAATATATAGAATTTTCAACTTGCAACTCTTGGATGGTGATGTGTGTAGTGTCATTTTCTCCATAAATGAGGGTCTTTTCCTTATTGAAGAAGATACATGCACTTGGACAACCCCTCAATCTTTCCACCCCATCCTCTTCTCAAAATTCGTCACTCATCATTATAATAACTTTTCAGAGGTCAAATCATGTCCTTGGAGCACTATTTTATGCCTACTTGACCCCTACCACTATGGTATAGACCCTAGGGGGTTTATTTTTGCATCCCAACCAAAGAAATTGACCAACCACCCTCTTTAAAGCCCTTTTTAATGATCCATCCGAATTTCAATTTTAGATGGGGATTCCTAAACCCTAACCCCACTTAAACCCACATGACTCACCATTAAGTGCCCTCACAAACCAATAGTAAGTTATCCTTTTAATATCAACCCTTACACTAAAATCTACCAATATGGTAACTTTGTTTCTTTCTAAGCCCCCCAAAAGGGGTCAAATTCACACATAAGATGTGTTTTGACTTGCTCCTCATGTGTTTTCCTTCTCGTGCTAACATCCTTTGTTTCCTACACATTACCAATGAAACCATCAACAACAATTGTATATCACATTAATTCTCTAGTTGAATATCCTAAGATTTTATTGCATATAATTTCAGTTTATATCGCACAGTTCATGAGTGTTTAACACCTTCATGGTAGAGACAATGAAATAATGTCAAAATGAAATACAAGAATATTGTCATACAATTACATTATTTATTTCTCATAATACTACTTACCACCTATTTATGGAAACATATAACAAATTAGGTTGGGTATTAATCACAAGCAAAGCGGGGTCTTACAAATGTGAAAAAGAAGCCTGGTTGCAGTTGGATTGAATTTAATCATCAGGTCCATACATTCCTCATAGGTGACAGGTCACATCCTTAAACAAAATAAATTCATTCAAATTTGGAGAGATTGTCCAGGCAGATGAAAGAGGCAGGTTATGTTCCTGATAAAAGCTTTGCACTGAATGATGTGGAGGAGGAACAAAAGGAAGATATGCTTTCCTACCATAGCGAAAAGCTGACAGTTGCATTTGGACTTATCAATATAGATCCTCTGAAAACTATTCGAGTTACTAAGAACCTTTGAGTATGTGGTGATTGTCACTCTACAATCAAGTTCATCTCCAGGATTGGTGCACGGGAAATTCTTTTGAGGGATACTAATCGATTCCATCATTTTAAGGATGGAAAGTGTTCATGTGGGGATTATTGGTGACACTAATCTATACATTTTTGTGTATTCACTATTGGATGTCGAAGCCCAGCAATCACTCTGTCTTTCCCTTCAATTGCATTGTCTCTTTATATTCTCTTTTTTTTTTAATTTGTCCAGCTGGTTGGATTTGCATCCAATATAGTAGCTTTGCTAGTATCTCTTATAACATGAGGCTTGAATGCATTTGGTTCTATTTTTAGCATTTATCTGGTTGATGCATATGGAAGTAAGAAGCTCCTGAACTGGAGTTTGGAACTTTCTGTCATATAAATATGCCTTACTAACATCTATAAACATTTGCATACCTGTTAGTTTATACTTCACAATGGCATCTATGTCTCAAATGTTCTATTAATACTAGGATGTTGAACATGTTCTTTACCAAATATCCTGATTTGTTATCTGTTGGAGTTAAGTTGATGAAGTCTCTGGTTTTGACTTAAATTTTTTATGTATTAACTTGTGACTCGAACTTTTTGTTTATGTGGTTGGAAGCTCAAGCTCTTGGGCTCCCATTTCTTCAACCATACACCAAAAAAAGGGGAGATTTTGCTCATGGTGTTAACTTTGTTGTGGCTGGTCAACTGCCATAGATCACGACTTTTATACACAGACGAATATCAGTTTTGATTAGATTCCCCAATCTTTGGGAACTCAATTTCAGTGGTACAAACAGTTCATGGAGATTGTTCATTTTTATTCTCTGATGGTAACGATAATATGAATCCAGTCTTTTCTTGACTAGATAATATAGTAGCATAGGTAAACACCGTGCAAGTGATGATGCCTTTTCTGTAAGATTTGAATTTTTATTACTGATAGGGAAAACAGAGTTAGCATTGAAGCTGGAAACTAATTTTAGTAACTAAAATAACCTGCACAGGATTTGAACCAAATAGCTGTAAACAATAAATTGGAAAGACAAGCAATCATTAAAATATCAAGATAGGGTTAAGTGTAATTATTAGTTATTTGTTTTATTTTGGTCCATGGTCCATGGTCTAGTGACAAGGCAAAACAATTGCCATGGTTTAACCTGTGTTCAAATCTCGCTGGGCATTGTCCTTGTGTTAAAGTGGGCCACACTTAGACGAGGCTAGGTGCAAGTCCAAGATGAATTTTAGTAGAACAAAAATCCCTCACATGGCCTCTAAGCTAAAAGATTTGACTTGGCTTCCCTTTTGCCTCTGTCATGTCTTGACTATCCATTCCATTTTGTTGATGTTTGTCTTCTTAACCTTAAAGCACTTACTCCTTGTTGTTGAATAACAAGCTTCTCACTATCCTTTTAAACTGTATACTAACTTCATCTCCTTGTGCCATGGAAGAAATGTCATTCAATCCTAATAACTTTGCATTCAAATCCATAGTTCCCGTCTTATGACCCTGCTCAATTTTGGTTCCATCTCATGGCAGACCTCAGTCTTGTTATGCACAGTCATACTTGTACATGGCTGTCATTAGAGTCATCAACCACTTGATCGAAGGTCATATTCAAGGTCACAAGTCAGTGTCTTGATTTAGCATGGGTTGGATTGGAATTGAATGCAATTGATGCGTGATTTCTCCTAAATTGAGGATTCCTACTTTCATGATTGTGTGTATAATAGAGCTTTAGTTCAAAATATTTTCCTGGTGATTACTGGGAAGCTTCTTAATTCTTGGTGATATCTTTTTGGGTAAATTTTAAACTCTTATGTATGAGCAGTTGTTGTTTTATAAGCCATTTGGAACTAAAAGAAAGATGGAAGAACTTCTTATTTGAATTTACAACTTGTCAGCATTTTTACAAATTGGGAACCCTTTCTATATTTTTCAATCTACCATTTTAATGATCAAATGCTAACATTTCTCTCTGTTTTGAGCCAAATTTTGCAAGACCTCAAATACTTGTTTTAATTTAAATTACTTCTATATGCATTTGAAATATTTTTTATTAAAATATTTGAAATGTATTGTTTAACTGGTAAATGCAGAAGATGAAAAGATGATATGTACAGGAAAGGCAAGTGAATTGTTTGACAAAATGCCTTGAAGGAATGTGGTCTCATGCTATCGTGATTGCAGGATAGGTACAAAATAGATTTATAAAAAGGGCATTGGGAAATGCAAACAATTGCAATTGGCAGATTGAAGGCCAGATTTAGTAACCTTTTCCAACTTAGGGATACCCAGAAAATGGATCTTTTGAAAAACTAAAATTCCAAAACCTTTGCCAAGTAGAAAAAAGTGCATAAGATGTTTGATAGAATACCATAAAGAAACGTTGTTTTACGAACAACACTGAGCAACAATATGCATGCCATGGATTTGTAAAAGGGGGCATTGGAAAGTTTTGCTAGATATAAGACAAAATCCCATGCCTGTGTGAAGAATCGGGGTAGTGGAAGATGGTGTTGACATCCATTGCAACCTTAAAGTGGGAATTTTGTCAGTCGTTGTAGTTATAATTTCCTAGCTGAGTTAGATGTGTGGATTCCATAATTTAATTGGACTTTACACTAAAAAAACCATAGTCAGTTTGTTGTTAGTTGTAAATTTCCATTTTTGTAAGCCTTGCACATGGCATAAATCATACTTTTGTAGTTGATTCAAGTCAGTGTCACAGTTACATTTTTTTGCGATTTTTTCCCCTACCCTTCAATATATTACTAGAGTATATAGTGTTATCGGCATAACCATTGCACCTCGTTGAGGTGCAAGTGCTAGTTATATCATATTCAAATTTGTAATTCATACTAAATATTGATTAAACCTTATTAAATACTATATAATAATGTATACATTAAATAATAATTATTTATTATATAATTAAATTATATTTAAATTTGTATAAGGATAATATGTATCATTTAAATTCTATTTAATATTGCATATTAATTTATAGATTGGTATTTTTTAAAAGTCAACTAATTAAAATTGAAAAGTATTATGGAATAGATTTAATATATTAACACATATAATTTTACTGTAATATGTTATATTGTTATTTAATATTGAGAGGATATAGATAATAATTTTACAATTAATTATTATTATGTTATATAGATGTTATTTAGGATTTTAAAAAACTACCTTCTTTTGCCTATGGTGGAATTATTTTATTTATTTATATTAGAATTCCATGTAATAATTAAATATTTACTTAGACATAATGATTATTTTAAAATGTCTCTAATTTAAATATCTTAAATATACTTTGAGAAAGGATATCATATTAATTTACTTTATACTATATCAAAATATATTATATATTATATATTTTATAATAGAAATGATTATATATAAATAGAATATACTATATAATTAGTGTATAATATTTTTAAATTAGTACACATTAAATTATATATAATTATATTATATTTAGTATTATATAATATATGATATAATATAAATTGTATCATTAATATATGATATATATATATACTATAAATTACTAAATTTATTTTAAAAATAATATTTTAGTTATATTTTTTTATATATATTAGATAGAAGAAGAGAGAAGAGAAGAAAGAGATAGAGAGAAATAAGAAACAGAGGAAGATAGATATTGAGAGAATGAGAAACATAGGAGCTTAATTATCTTTCTGATTTAGAGGTTTTTTTTATTCATGTTTGGATCCCTACAAGTGGATGCATAGTTTATTTAAAATTATCACTTCTCAATTGAGACCTTTGTTGAAAAACCAACATCATTTGCTAAATTACCTACCAATTGACCTCATGTACTACACAAATATATGCAAAATAGAGACCAACAC
The DNA here is from genome assembly GCA_007115665.2 of Sequoiadendron giganteum. Taxonomy (NCBI): domain Eukaryota; kingdom Viridiplantae; phylum Streptophyta; class Pinopsida; order Cupressales; family Cupressaceae; genus Sequoiadendron; species Sequoiadendron giganteum. The sequence goes on along the minus strand of CM021105.1, from coordinate 613,640,910 downwards.
TTTTCCTAATTGACCTTCCACACCTGTTCTGCGTACCCATTGCACACCAAGGTGCAATTTCTAGTTATAAATATTACACAAAATAAATAAAATAGAGAAACAACTTAAGAAAAAAAGGTTACCCTTTTTAAGAAACACAAATGAATATTATACAAATTCAAAACCTAAAGAGAGAAATGAATAAAAAATACAAAGGAGTCAAGAAAAGATGAACCAAAAAAGAGGAACAAACAAAAATACAAAAAACAATATAATAAATGAATAGTTCTAAAACACTTATAAATAGAAAATAAACATTAATTAAAAACAATAAACAAAGACAAGATTTAAAAATAAAACTAAATTTGTAAAAAGTCAAATCAAGGAATAAAATACACAATATTTATAAATATTATACACAATATTCATAAATATTATACACAATATTTAGAAATATTATATACAATATTTGTAAATGAAAAAATCAACAAATAAAATAAAAAATAAACAAAAAAGTTAGAAAAATGAAGGACCAAAAAGAATAAGAAACAAATAATAAAATTAATAAACAAATAAATAAAATAATACAACAAATTTTATAATCAAAGAGGAAGAGAGGAAACTAAGAACAAGAGAGGAGAGAAGGGGAAAGGAGACTTATTTAGTTTATTTAATTAGTTAAAAATTTACTTTATTTATTTTTAGAATTCTTTTAAATTATTTTATTTGTATTTATTAAGTGTTATTTTAAAAAAAAAATTGTTTCAAGATTTTCAAATAATACATCTCTTATTGCCAAACCCAAGTTATGCATATGGACTTAAAACTAACTATTAGAAAAGTTGTCATATATTTAAAAATTCTTTGTCAATGCACTTGTTTTGATAGAACCTATTTTTAAGGAATTCAATTCATCAATAGCTTTTATCATTCTTTTTATTTACTTTATTTACTTTTATGAATTGAATTTGTGTCATTCCTTAAAAATAGGTTTTATCTTATATATTATCCCATAAGGAGTTTGGTTAAGGTGGTTTCCTCTTTAGTAATTTGATTTAAAAGATTTTTATAAATTTTTACATTGCATGTCAAATATTGAAAATGCATTGAATAATTAAATAATGTGATAGTTAGAAAAAGTGATACAAATCATGAAAGAATGATCCTTATTAAATTTTAACAAATTTGATACAATGGAACACACAACCCTATAGCTCATCTAAAAGACTAAGTCACCCTATATGCAACCACTCATTATCAAAGTATCATTTCTTTAACTCTTAATTTTAGTTTATTATGGTCAATCCTTCTCAATGTTAAGGTTCTATACAATTCAAATATGAGCAAAACTTTAAGTGAAATGTGTCCATTTATTATGTTTTTCTATCTTTTTGATTCAACAATATTTTTTAAAATTATTTAATCTTTATATATTTAAAAATTAAATATACTTAATAAAGAATTTTAATGTTTTTAAATATATGACAACTTTTGTAATAGTTAGTTTTACGTTAAATTTGTTGGCAATAAGAGATGTATTATTTGTAAATCTTGAAAAAAAATAAAAAAAAATAACACTTAATAAATACAAACAAAATAATTTAAAAGAATTCTAAAAATAAATAAAATAAAGTTTTAACTAACTAAAATTTTACAAAATATTTTTAAATAATTTAAAATAAAATTATTTTTTTAAGTAAATAATATTTTTTATAATTTATAAGATACATATTTTATAAATATTTATACTTATTATTAACATAAAAATTTCAAATTAAATTCTAAAAACATAAATAAACTAGATAATTCAATAATATGTCTATATTTTACAAATAATTAACTAATTTTAAATTAAATCAAAATAAAGATAAAATTTAAAATTAGATAGATATATATTTTATATTCCTGTTTTTTAAATATTTGTTATGTCTGACGGCAGGAACGAGGCTATAGATTAAGTTAACCCGAATGTTGGTGGCGCTGGCTATTAACCCTGACAGTACTGGATAATCTACGGCACTGAAAGGCCCTTAACATTTGCAGGTATGACTGGGTACGGCCATCGGGTGCACGGACGGTAGTATGCAGGAGCATAGGCATCCATGTCCCATGCCGTTTTACTGAGAGGATATTAAAATAGTTACCCTGAGCTATCACTCCTGTCCTCCATGGATTTCTGTAAGTAAATACATTCAACCGTCATGACATTTAGCCCATCTTTGTTTATTTTGTTTCTACCACATTCTTAAGTCTGTAGCTACAGACTTGCGTCGCCCCTGCACGTTAAGAATGATCAAGCGGAAATAAGCTCAATAATGCGTTTTCAAAATACACTTGAAATGATATAAAAGTTGGGTTAATAAAGGCTTCCCTCGTCGCTTTTCTACCGGTTGCTGCCCAAAGACAAATTGCAATTGCACTAAGTTAAACTGTCTATGCGTAAGTAAAGCATGAGATAAATATAGTGCCTCTAATGATAGGGCTCTGATAGGGCAGCTGCTTAGAGGTGAATGTGAACAAAATAAAAAAGGCTATAAATATTCACTTACCCATATTCGATGCCCACTACCCTTGAAAATTTGCGCATGGTTTTATTTTCAAAAAAATGGTGCATATTCATAGAGAAAGAAAATCGTGGAAAGGGAAAACATGGCCATTTGAAACATTTCATAAAGATATGCCCTATGGTAAAGTTGTTTATTTGAGATAATATTAGCAAAGAAAAGACAAAATAAATAAAATATACTTAAATAAAGGAATGCATGGCTTTTTAAATAAATTAATTAAAGAACTTTAAGTAAGTCAAAAAAAGAAAAGAAAGGAAAGGTAAAAGTAAAGAAGGGTTACGTGGATTAAAGGCATTAAGAGGAGAGAGTAAGAATATTAATTTAAAATTTAAAGGAAATAAAATAATAATAATAATTAGTATTTATAGCATTCTTTTCTTAAAAGGAGGAAAGTCTCTTTAAAATCATTTATTATTATTCTTTTAATTTCTTTTTTAGTAAATAGATTAAGTAAATGTATAAGTAAATACATATTCACATGATTATATAGATAGGGAAAATAAAATAAATAAAAGAGAAATTGGTAATTAAATAAATAGATATTGAGTGATATTTTATTTTCGAGAATATTATAGTAATAATTTTAAGAAGATTATATTTTATTTATGTTAGAAATTAATACAAACGTTGATGTTAATATTAATATTATTATCAACAAACAAGGTAAATGTTTTGTTCTAAACAGAAGAAAAGAAAATGTATTTGTTTTAAACGGAAGAAAAGAAAATGTACGTATATATACAAATAAAAATTAAGTACTAATAACGATGGTATCCATGTTATCAATTGAGATTATTAATCATCACTGCTATTAAGGATGAAAGTTAACTCAAATGCGCCAATATTGAGGATAGCCATTGGTGCTATGGAATTTTTTTAAATGTGACCCCTTCTGGATAGCACTAATGTGGAATTTATAACACCTTTATAACAATAATTTTATTAATGGAAAAAGAAGTGTAGGTTATATCATATTAATTGTCTAGACAACCTTATCATTTATAACAAGGGAAATATGGCATACATTCCTATCAATATAAAGGAGGAATGATAGCACTAACAGGAAACATTATATTGGTATTATGGATTGTTAGAAAGATATAAGACTAAGTTATGATTCCACTATTTGAACTCGTCATAGTAATAAATTTGAATGTTAGAATTAATAATAATACTTTAATGCTAATTAAGGTTGGGGACTCATAGTATCATTGTTGATGGATGTCTTAATATAGAAGTGTTACCGCTACCATTAGGATCCAAATGATCCATGACAAATACATAATTAGTGATGTTGATAGAAGCATCATGTGATAACATTGTTTTAACATTTAAGATAAGTAGCCACATATGTCCATTATTATTGTCACTATAAAGAGTGGTGGTATGACTATTTCTAGTTTATACGAAGGTTCCTAATAATGATCATGCACCAATGTATCAACGTCGAGTAGAAACATGTCTTTATTCTCATTGTCTTAGTTACCAAACAAATTGAAGTCGATGGTTGTTGGGTCATTGTTAAACATTAGCTTACCAAAAAAAAAATGTGAGGTTTTTCTAGCAAAAAATATGGGCATGACAGCACCCTTATAGGCTTCTTTTTTGATATTTTATCAACAAGTAAATTATAGTGTTAATATTATAAAAAACTAAATTGAAATTGTTTTTCCATCTTGTAAAAAATATAAACATAATTTAAAATACTAAAACATCTACATTTTATTAGTTGACATTGTTTGAAAATTCAAAACATATATCACTTTCTAGTGATTTATGTTAAAAATTTATATCAGTGTTCATTGTTTCATTTATAAAAATGGAACACAAATTTAGACTTTCACCCTTGATTCTTATTTTATAAAAAAAAGATTTTCTATTTACAATAGATTTGGCATTGCCTTGTTTAAATTAGCAATACAAAAAGAGCTTGAAATAAGTAATTTGGGATTGAATAAATAGATTGAATAGGTTTACAATGATGAATTGCAAGTTAATAATAAGACCAATATCAAGGATTAAAATTGAACAAAGAAGATAAAACCTCCAAGGTAGATCTAACTTTGTACAAAAGACTTGTTGGTAGTTTAATGTACTTGACAATCTTAGTGATGGTAGGAAGCCGTTGTCAAAATTCCTACTCATTTAATCTATTGAAATGTCAACCCAAGGGTGTCTAAAGTTGTTTGCGGTAAGAATTGGATCGGTTCTTGGGGGGTTTTGTTGGTTTTGGCTAGATTAGGAGCATTTCAAAGTGATTTTCGCTCAATTGGGAGTGTTTCTGTACTATACCTATTTAATCAAAAGTGATTCTATTTTATTCTCCTATTTCCTGACTTATTCTAAATAACCTTTCAAATGGAAGTAAAAAAAAGAGGTTTTATTATGAGTCAATTCAGATTATGGAAGAATGGACGATTAATCTTATCTATTTTTCTAAACTCTGAGATCTAATTAAAATTGAATTAATTGCTTTAAAAGTAAACTATTCCATTCCACACTTCACTAAATTGAAAAGTAACTGTTTCTTTTTGCATAGACTCCATTAAAATGATACTTCAGAATATCTCATATCTGTAAATGATTCTTAACTAAGAGATAAATCATGGAAAACATAGATAGTGAAATAAAATCAGATTTAAGATTCTTTCTAATACATAATAAATGTAATGATTCCAACTTTTAATAATGTGGAAATTAAAACATAGCAAGTGCAAATGAACTGAAAAACTAACATAATCACCTCACTTAGAAGACATGTTGAATAGAATCCAACATAGATTTGAGATCAACTTCTTCCTTTTTTTATATTTCCAGAGAATTTGCCCAGATAGGGCCAAAGTACAAAGAAAATAACTCTAACTTAAAACAAAAAATGAAATTACATGAGAAGGATCAAAAACTTGATACAATCTAACATCCAACTATGTTGGGACTCGATAAAAATATCCATCTCTATTTCAAAAATAGAAGATAAGCAAGAAACTTAATCTAATCCTAGTCTAAAAATTTATCCTGGTGCGCAGAACATATTTGGTGAAGATCCTCGTAACTTCTTTTAGTTGCATTGATTTCCAGATTCTTAAATTGATCATGCTTAGCTGGAGCTTTGGTTTTAGTTGGAAGGGTCTTCATTCGACATGATAAGTTAGAAAAGGAGATCAACGGATAATAACTCATTTGAAGATGAGTCACAAACAATCAGCCATTCATCACTTTCAAAATAGAAACAGTTATCATTTGAGCCAAGAAATAAATATCAACTCTAGTTGCATTATAAAGGTGCACATATCATGAATCATTCATGGATTAATCACCACATTAATCATGCATTTAACATAAATAAGCATTAATATGGACCATTCATATAATCTAAGTCTTAATACTTCATTAAGTTCATAAATGCATACATAAAGCAAAATATTATGAGTTTTAAAGCCAAATCATAAAGTATTAAAAAGGTAAAAACTTAATGATTGTGAGATCTTTAATAGGCCTCATCATTCTCCTCCTCCTACACATAACCGTGACCTCATGGTTTATCTAAGTGGAACATGAATTCTCCTGTTCAGTGATTCAATCCAAAGAGCACAATCAAAAACTCCTATTCTATGTCTCATTATAGTTCTTGTAGATACAACAAATCCATTGTTCTTTTTCATCTTTTCATACCATGCTCTAAGGACCTCAGCTAGTATCTGTGAAGGTGCATTAATTTTAGGTGCAGGCATGATAATGATAGGCATTCTGAATCTCATACCAATACTGAACTCTTTCTACTCATGAATCATATTGATTACATGCCTCACATGTTTCAAGCTCCATCCGATATTATTTGGTGATATTGGCTCTCTCCTCTTAATTAGATCTGGAAGTGATCTAAATCTTTCTTCACATGCCTACATAGCTATAGGAGGAAGAGTTCCCTCAATATCCTGAAAATTTGAAATTATTTTTAACAGATTATTGACATAAAGAGGAGTGACATCATTTAGTCTTGAAATGGACCTGAATTTTTTAATGTAATTGATTGATTTTGTATATTTATGTTTCATTGGAAACCCATATATCTATTGCATTTTTTTTGTATTCCTCCATTCTAGCTAACCACTCAACATGATTTTTCAACAATGAAACAAAGGATTTAATTTGGAGCTCACCAATAAAAAAATTTAGTGAATCATAATTGGTACCCATGAGGAATCCATGTTGAAAGAATTCACACATTTGATTTTGAATGTCTGAGCAACTATTAAAAGAAAAATCCATGAAATCATAATCTATCTAGAAGTTAGTAGGTCTTTTTAGCACAATTTGATTCAACTTCCATTTCAAGAATAGCTCTCTAAGAAACAACCCATAAACTCTAGAAGGTTTTCTGGTGCAAAATAAGGCAAATGCAATATCTATAGTCCTGATTACCCTTTCCTCAGCTTCTTCCTTTTCCTTTGTGATGCCATCCAACTTTTCTTGGAGTTCTTTATTAAGTTGTTTGTATTTCATAGCTATTGATGAAAGGTATCTAGGTCTTCTTGTTTGCTCCTTATGCTTTTCCTTAGGTGGTGGTAGAGGTAACTTGTTGAGCAGCTATGGTTGTACCTTCTCTTTTGTATTAGTCCTTGTTTCCAATTCTATTTTCAACCTTTGGATCTCTCTGTATTTTTTTTCATTCTGAATGATCATTTGGGTCTGATTTTCCTCTATTTCCTTTAATTGTGAAAACAACTGACTAACTTTAGTTTCAAACTGTTATTTTAACTCATTTATTTCTATTGGAACTTTTGATGTCTCTTCATCTCTTTTCCTTAATGTCTCCTCTAATAAAAAATTCTACATTTTAAACTCTTCTAATTATTTTTCTAATCTGGATATGCTGAGAGTAGTTTAAATTTGTTCTTCTTATTTTTCCTCTAGATTTTCACTATCATAAAACGTTTCTTCCTCTTCTATTGTCTGATTCCCTTCCCTGTGAATAAATACCTCTTCATTATGTTGAACTAATTCTTCTTTCTGGACTTCTACATTTGGAACTTCACTTTCCTGAAAATGTTCTATATTTGGAATTTCAACCTCATGTTCAGTTTCCATACTTGACACATCAACATTCTAAAATGGAGAATTAGGGGTTGATAAGTTAACATCCTTAAAAGGGCAATTATGAGCTGACAAATGCTCATCCTGAGAAGGGGAATTATGAGATGACAAATTCTCATCTTGATAAGGGGAATTATGAGCTAAAAAATGTTCCTCTGGAGGAGTTTATTCTAGACTTTGCATAGGAGGTTGTGACCCTCCTTCTTTTTCTAACCCTTCTTAGATTCAAGCTCCGTTTTTTTCAATACCTCCTCTTCAAGCTCTTTTTCATGTTCATTTTTCTTAGACTCATCCTTTTCAATTTCCTCTCCCCTAGACTCATCAAGATTGATGGTGGAAGGAGTCTTTTCAGTCTCTAACTTTTCTTGTTCCATCCTCTATGTTTTTTACCCAGTTTTTCTTTTAGGTCTCTCAATTTTTACAGTTTTCTTCTTCTTTTTAGAGATTTTTCTCTTAGTATCAGAACTCTCTGTGGTTTTCTTCTCCTTATTTTTCCTCTTCTTTATGGAAACAAAACTTCCTAACTTTTTCCTCCTAGTTCTATCAATTGGTTGAGCTAGGTTTTCTATCAAAACCTTTGTTTTTCATTTCTTTGTAGGAGTAGAACTCTCTAGTTTTTTCTTCTTAGGCCTCCCAATAGGTTTAACTAGGTTTTTCATTAAAACCTTAGTTTTCTCTATTTTAAGTGTTCTACTTTCAAAGATTTTAGATTTTCCTTCTTCCCTATTAGTATTTAATAGAAATTTCCTCCATTCCTCTTCCCAATTAGGTTTTTGCATGAAATGGTGCTTAATTATCAAATGCATTAAACCATGATGAGTTACTCTATTTTTTTTTCCTTACATTTAACAACCATTTCAGTAAGTTGACAAAAGAGAAAATAAGGTAAATTAACCCTTAATTCAAGTTTACTTGTACCGTGTGTGGCATGATTCAACAATTTTAGTGGTGGCCCTAGGATGGTTGCAAACTAACCTTCATAGGTGAAGAACTTCATAATGCATAGTACAATGGATGACCAGGGTTCCTGTAAACTGCCACAATCAATACCCTTATTCTTTCCTTTATGAATTTGAAAGACTATCAAAGGCTCAGGTGGCACATGAAAGATTTCAAGCAATTATTGAAAATTTGAAAGCCTAGGTTGAATAATGTCACCTTCAGCCAGTATCCTAGATAAATAAATGATCAAAGCGATGGATACCTCAATGGGCTCTCCCCTTATGACAATGAAATTGATGTGGAAGTTTTTGATGAGCTCCAACACAATATCCCACTCATAGCCCTCATATTTAAGTAAGAAATCTATCCACCCAAGTTGTTGTAAATATCTCCTTGATTCAGCATCTAAGGTTATTCCCTTTGGCTCTACCATTCTTTTGTACCCCATTTTCACAGGATTTTGAACCTCCACAATATCCTAAATTTTTGTAAGAGACTCTAAAAATTCCAAAAGCTCAAGACTTCACCAATAGTGTCGACAACCAATTTGTGAAAAGTGGCAATGTCCTTTTGTTTTGAAATGGTGGTGTTAATTCCTTTTAAATGAATGAGGAGATACAATCAGTGAATGCAATATTAACTATCTATTCTTTGCATGTGTATTATGTCTTGTCAAGGTACTGACAACAATGTGTCACATACGTATCAACTTTACTACCCATCACTTCGCCTTGAAAACCATCTTGTCAAATTTACTATCTTTTTAAGTAATGAAATGTCCATTTGTACATAAATAAATTATATTTGGCTTATAAAAAAATCATAATTTAATCCTTTAAGCAACTTTACAAACTATAATTAATGTACTTCAGACTTCAAAAAATTCCCGGCGATATAAATGCTTACCTATCAATGATGACAAATTCAAATGGTGGCGAATAATGGTAATGCGTGCCCACTTAAGCTATATAATCTACAACAAAAATTTTGATCTTCAATATCATCAACATTTAATTAATGCATGACATGCTGAACTCTAACCTTGTTGGAGCCCACTTATTTCCACATGTTACGTCATTAATTAATTCTTTTTATTTAACCATGTACGTGCACATTTACACAAAAAAATTAGTAATAAATGAAGATAAAAACTTCTGTCAGCACATGATCATTTCTCCGCGCTCTTGATTGTCATGAATTATTAAAACCTTTATTTGAAAATTTTTCCTTCTGCTAACTCATCAAGAACAACCATTCGGAACAGATCAGGAGCAATTAGGAGTTTCTTATAAAATCTTCAACCATTGGGATTTCCATCGGGTCAGGTGTGATCAAGAGCTACTATAATCTTGAATTGATCGAATTTTGTTCTGATCAATCCTGATAAGAAACATTTTGTGTCCCTTCTAATTATTTCTGTGAGAGGCAAAATCTGCAACAAACTAACAACAGATGGATTAGCCATTGTTAGAAAATTGAAACAAACCCCTCCCTATGAAATTGTTGATCAAACATAGAAGAGAAAAACATAAAGTAAAGCATGTGCAACCTAAAATATGTAAATCTAATCTAAGTTAACCAACCACCATCCCATAGAGGGGTTGGTGCCCCTTGATGTTAGAAGAGAGCCCTTTCCCAATCCCTGATAAGCAAGTGATGAAGATAAAATGCTGTGATAATGGACAAAATTAGTTTTCAAATGAAGAAAATAACTTTGCATGAGAGTGTGTTGTGTTTTTGAAGGAGAGAAGCCTTCAATTTATAGTTGAGTTTGAAGAGAGGAGAGGCCAAATTGAAGAATGTGGGATCAATCCCCAACAAAGAGGAGAGAGCCACTTGTCACAATGTGATTGGACCATGATTGTGCAAGTTTTGGCCAATGTGCCCATTTGAATTTTGAAAATGGCAATAAATGCATGTAGTTGAAGGATTTGGGGGGAAATTTGCTTGGCCAAAAAAGTCAAACAAGGGGAGTTAATGAGGGCATATTCCTTGGGAATATGCCTTGTGAGGAAAATAGGGGTTTTAGTAAATCAAATTAAATGATTTATTGTGCAAGTGGATGGGACATGTGTTAGTCTTAGCATTAATCAGAGATTTGACTAATTTAAGCTAGTGTGTAGGTGGTGTGACACTTGATTTGTATTTTTGTATTTGTTTTAAATCAAATGAGAGGAAAATGAATATTAGTCTTTTAATTAAATACATGTGATTTAATTAAATCAGGAAACTTTATGAGATAATTAAATAATTTGATTTATTTAATTAAAGAGATATAACCTTAGTGAATTAATTAAATTGGTTTATTTAATTAACTGATGAAATAATGTTGAATGAAGCATGATCAGATGCATGAGTGAATATTGCATGTCTACATTTTTTCCCTCTTTGAAGCAATGTACTCATTGCATTGGTTCAAAGAATGATGTTATTAACATCGAAATTAAAAAAGAAATCTGATTTTTTCGGATGCCCCAATGAAAAGAAGTATGTTAGTACATTGCCCCCTCGAGAGATCGAGCGAAAACATTCGATTTGAGGTCGATCTCATAACAAAGAGGTTCAAAATGGATGTATAGATGACTATGACTATATGATCTATATGATAATGATGATGAGATGTTTGGAAGATGCTTATAATAACAAATTTATATTATCCTAAACAACTTAAATGTTTATGCAAATGAGATGTTTGGAAGATGCTTAGAATAACAAATCTATATTATCTTAAACATCTTAAATGATTATGGAATGCATGTGAGATGAATGCGATGGATGATGTTGTCTTATGATGATATGACGTGATTATGCAGGATGCAGGATGGATGCATTGTTAGTGCAGAAGAGGATAGAAGAATGAGAGGGATCAACCCCTAAATCCAAGAAAATGCGGAAGTCCAACAAGTCCACTAGTCGTTGAGACTTTACTGGATATGATGATGAATGATGATGATGTATTGCTTATCCAAGGATGGGAGAGATAAGGAGAATACCCTTCTTTATGTTTGATAACACACTTAGGTACGATGCATGAAGGTATTAAGAACCAAGATGGTGTTGCGCCTAGTGTGATGGAATTTGAATTGACAATAAGATAGGAATGCTCTTGTTCACACTTGACATACGAAAACCTTGTTAGGACGGACCCAACAAAGCAAGTATTCACCAAATTATATTACAAGAACGTCCAACAAGCACAACAGATAAAAGGATAATGTTCATTGCCCCATTCCTTTCTCTCTAAATCTTTATGTTTAGACATCATCGAGAGGTCCTTGGAATGAGCGCAAGATAAGATAAGTCTAAAAGATCAAGATAAAGTAAACAAATAAGCTAATGTTCTTCGTACCACTAGCCAAAGACTAAACTACGATGATACCTGATGCTGATGTCCATCGTGGGAAGGATGCATCCTAGGACATGTTGTGATCAAGTTTTTGATGTGATTTGATTTGGATGATAAGCTATTGGTACTCCGAGTTGATCAACTTGTTGACTCACTGATCTAGAATTGAAACTTTGACGATTAGGTGTTCACTTTTGAACCTACTAGACTTGCTTTTGATTTTCTTACCAAAGGATGAAGGCGACAATGATTTATTATGAGCAATGTTTATTGCGAGTGAAAGCGACATGAGACGGGTGCACCATTTTGGGTTTTTTTCAAATGTTTTGAGGCTGTTTCTGGAATTTTGAAGTGTTTTACAAATGTTTTTGGCATTTTCGAGATTTATGAATGTTTTGGGATTTTGTGTCTTGAGGGCCAATCAAGGATTAGCCTTGCCTACATTTAAGCTCAAAGACGACGTAGATTTGACGACTCTGTTTTTTTATTTTTTGGATTTCGAGTGATTTGGATATTTTTTGAATTTTTGATGAGTTTTTCGAATGTTTTCAGAATTTTTGGATGAATTTTTTGAATTTTTTTGGATTTTTTGGATGAATTTTTTGAATGTTTTTGGATTTTTTTGGATGAATTTTTTTAATGTTTTTGGATTTTTTATTTTTTTGAATGTTTTTGATTTTTCGCATGATTTTGACGTTTAGGTATGGATATGATATCAGTGCATTGTTTTTGGATTTTGGTGAAAACCAAGTAAAGGTTGATTGATCAAATTGATGGATTGATAGTTTGACTAAGTGTGTTAAGTCAACCAAAAGTGATTATGCACTTGTAAACTCTAGGAAGTTGTGTTATCCTAGAGTAAACTGGTACATGAGGGGGTGGTTTGACTAAGTGTCTTAAGTCAAACAATTTGATGATGGATTGGATTAATTTGACTAAGTGTGTTAAGTCAAATAATATGATAATGCACTTGTAAACTCTAGGAATTTGTGTTATCCTAGACTAAACTCGTACACAAGAGGGTGGTTTGACTAAGTGTGTTAAGTCAAATGAGGTGATAATTGATTGGATTCGATTGATCAAGGTTGGTGAAGCTTGATTTGGAACAAAATTGTTTTGATGATTTGATGTGATGCTGACATGCAAGTTAGATGTGACTAATATGAATCATTTGGATTGATGTTCGATGAAAGATAAAGATTGATAAGGAACGTCTTCTTGTCAAAATATGCCATGGGCTAGTGACTTGGATTTTTGGCTCACAAATTCTTTGACCAATTTGCTTTCATGTTTGCCAATATTTGGATCACCATATAAGTTAAAGGATATAGATCAAGATTTATTCACGAAGCAAGATGCAAATATTTTCCCCCTGTGTCTAGCAATGTTTGAACAACCATGGGTGGATTTTTAGATCGGTATATGAATGGACAGATAGAGTAAGCATGCAAAGGATTCCAAGGATTATCTTGTGATATGATAAGTTGTTCAAACAAAGGATGTTCATTCAGATAATTCTTCAAGGCTCAAACAACATTGGGTAAAATAGGATCAATGAAAATGACCCATGTCAAGATGTTTACCATAAACACATGTGAATTCTGTACCAAACTTGGTCAAGATTAAGATAAGGTAGATAAATGGTAATGGGCTGGATAAATGGTTTGTGGATGAACAAATGATATGGATGGAATGCTAGCTTTATTATGGATGTGAAAAGATGCTTTCTCCTGAACTGGTGCATGTTAATGCTCGATTATACACATAATGCCTATTTGCTAGGTTTTCATCATGGTACCTGTCCAAAGCACCATCGAAGTGGTTTTCAATAGAGGACAATTTTTTTATATACTGTTTTCAATCCTTTTTCTGATTTTTTGGATTTTTGTACATTTTGATTTTTTGTATTTTTCTAAAAGATTTTAAGTTGATGTGGAATCATCTGGTACTGCTGACATTGATGCTTCTTCCATAATGTTCCATCGATATCCTGCTTGAAGAAGCTATTTTGCCAAGACATGTGCACTTGAAAGCAAATTTTGAAAAATCTGTTCTACTTTGTTGATATCGGAGTTAACTCTGTCTTTGTGTGCACATCATGATAGAGTGCCTTCTGAATCCTTATGATGAAGGGTTGTTTCCAACACATGGTCAATGTGAGAATTGGATATCATACATGGAGGCGTGGATGGATTGTGTTTAGGAATAAAATATGAATTGGTCGACAGTTTGGAACCTTTGACTCTCCAAACTTCAGAAGATGAGGAATAATGGATGGATACGAAAGTGTGCGTGGAATTAGGACCAACTCCTTGATATACCTTGTACGTTTCTTGAGAAGCCTAATTTTTCCTTTGTGGACATCTTTGATGGATACCTTTCCCTTTTTTATTTTGCTCCATAGTTTCTTTGACTAATGGAGTTTGACAGGGATAGTATTTCTTTGTATTCTTTGGTATCCATATGTATTTGATTTGTCCTTCATGCTTCAGTAATTTTTCTTTGATGACATTCTTCATGCTTTCATTCGAATCTTTATTTTGTTGTTGGTCCCAATTCATGGATGGGCTAATGGTTGGATGAAGATTCGTGACATGGGAGGTTGTAGTATTGACATTGGTTTCATCATAAGGATTCTTCATGCTCCCTATATTGACATTTGCTTGAGATGAAGTTGCCCCTAGTTCTATAGAGGTATCACTGATGTGTTTATATCCCTTGATTATTAAATAACCAAGGCCTTGATGCTTAGGATTGCCAATAATCTGCACTAGTTCCAGGATACCTTGTTCATGCAGACCTAATCCTTTGCCTTGATAATTCATCTACTCAAATTTTTTATCAATAATAGGATATGATTTTCCTTGGAAACAAGGTGCTAATCCTTTTGTGCTCTTTCATGGACCTTCAAAAGTAATAACTTCTTTATTGATGAGATAGCTTTCCCTAAGAAAGGTAAGTGATCTAAGTTTATAGGTGATAGGAACCTTCATATGTGGGATAATTTCTTGATTGATATCTTTGCCTTGATCTTTTGAGATATCAAATTGTAATGCTTCTTCAAGAAGTGTGAAAGATTCACTGTAAAAAATTTCCTCATGATTCATTCTTGATATTCTTTCAAATGATGTTTTTGATTCACAACTTCTGAAGAAGCCTTCTTCATGATCTATTTTTACTAGGTGTCCACAAGATGTTTTTGATTCACAACTTCTATACAAGTCTTCTTCATGATTTGTTTCTGCTATGTCTCCCAATTTTTCCGTATTTTGGTCGTGTGTATAAATGTTAAGAGTAGGAGACTCTTGTTCCTTAGTAATGATATCAAGAGTATGAGACTCTTGTATTGAATGAAGATTGTGTACGTGTCCATCCAAAGAAAGCATCTCGTGGGTGGATGGAGTAATATGTGCTATATGGATATGATCATTTTTTGTGACATCTTGTATAGATAGGAGAGTGCCCATTAGATCATTATAGTATCTTGGAGATACAAATTCTTGATCCTAACTAATTCTGGAATTGATTTCAACATTCTTTGGATCAAGTCCTTGACATGGGTCGATTTCAAAGGATGGATTGTCTACAAGGGATTATTGGACATTGTTATTAGGAAGTGGAACAATATTATCTTGAACTTTGAGTGGATTTGAATCAAGTGTTGAGCTAGCTATTCCTTCAATATATGTAACCATGAGGTCGAAGGATGTCAGTATGTCTTGGAAATGACCATTGCTAGACCTTGGTGATAGATGTTGATGATGCTTTGGAATAAATTATTGAGATATGTTCTCAAACTCATAAGGTGATGTAGAGGAATTGTCAACATGATCATTGGTGGATGGATCATGGATTATATCAATGGGATCAAATAATTCTAACACTCCTTGAAATAGATCACTAAAAAGTGGCTCTCGATGTATGTTGATGTGATCACTGGATGGGGTAGACATATCTTCACAATGCTCATTGATGGATTGATTTTGATCAATTTCTTTAGCGGTTATGGTGGAGAGATTGTCAATGTCCTCAACCATAGGGTCAAGTGATGTTGACATTTCTTGAATTGGATCATTGTTAGGCATCATTGGTAAGTTTTGATCATGATTGAAAAGTGACTCTTGATATATGTTGATTTGATCCTTGGATGAGGTAGAAATATCTTCAAGGTGTTCATTGATGGATTGATCTCGATCACCATTTTCAAGAATTATGGAGGAGAGATTGTTAACGCTATTGCTAATGGTTGAATTTTGATTGTTGTCCCCAATAGCTATTAGCTTTTGATCAATCAAGTCTTGGATGATATTTTTGAGTCAAATACATTTTGATGTTGTGTGTCCCTTTGTTTTGTGAAAATCACAAAAGTGTTTCTCATCATACCCTTGTGGTTTCACCATGGGTTCTTGACAATTCAAATAAATGGGGATGTTAATGAGATTTTCTTGTATCAACCGTTGCAAGACTGATTCGATTGGTTCCCCAAGTGGTGTGTATTTTGGTTTGTTACCTTGTGATATTTTCACTTTAAATTGACCTTGTGGCAATTGATTTTGGAGATGTGGTGATTGATCTTTGAGACATGGTGATTGAGTTTTTTGTTGGTGTTGTTGATCTTGATATCCAATTTCTTGACATTGGAGATATTGTTCCTGATGTGGTTGTGGAGATAGCTCAATGCTTTGACAACATGGTCCAACCAATGGAAGAGTGCATTGATTTTGGGGTGGAGATGTCTCTTGGTGCAAAGGATTAACTATTTTGGCAAGCGAAGCAATTTGATCCCGCAAAACTTGATCTTGACACCTTTGATATGGTTGACTGGGTTGTAGAGCAAGAAGATTTAGAATGCATCCTTGGGGTGCTTTCTTGGGATTATGGACAAGTTGATTTTGGATAATGCTCTTATTCGGTGTGATGTTTTGATTTGGCATTATAGGTTGACTTTGAACATTTTTGTGGTTGGGAATCATATTGCCTTGATTTAGGTAACTTTGATTTTGCATGGGGTTACCATGACTTGGATCAACATATGGAGTTGTCAATATATTGCGTGAATTTTGAACAACATTGGTTTGATTTGCAAGCATATCTATCCCAAAGTTTACCAAGTGCGAATTCAAAATGGTCATGTTTGGCCAATTTGTGTTTGGCATGTATGGATTTGGTGGGATAATGTTATTTGGAATAAGACTCATGGACTTTTATTTAAATCTATCATTGGAAAAGGTGTTCCAAAATTCAGATTAGGCATGCTCACATTTGTTGTACCATTGAGGTTTGGAGGAGATAATGATGCCATGCCTAAATGTGAGTTTCGATAATTAATTGGCATTGCGAGACTTGGATAGTTTTGTTGACTCGAATTACTCATGATGTATGAAGCGAGTTTATATTCCATGTTCCTCTTGTGTTTTGACCTTGTTGTAAAAGTGAATCTCTAAGGTGTTTAGGACCAATGATGAGATGAAGGATGAAAGGGGTGAATGATATGGGTGTTTAAACTTTTAGGAACTTTGGATCAATGCTAGACTTTTAGGACTTAATTTGATTTGATTCAGATTGAGGATAGTTTGACTAATTGTGTCAAGTCAAATAAGGTGATAATGGATTGGATAATTTGACTAAGTGTGTTAAGTCAAACAAGATGATAATGAACTTGTAAACCCTAGGAAGTTGTGTTATCCTAGAGGTAAATTCCCTCAAGAGGATTGATAATTTGACTAAGTGTGTCAAGTCAAATAAGGTGACACTGGTTTTCCCTAAAAGTCTAGCATAAGTGATGTTTTCAAAGTTCCCAAGAGTTGGTTGGCGAGATGTGATTTGATTGATGTTTGAGAGATGGGTGAAGTAATTTGACTTGATCCTAGATGAACCTAAGAGGATTTATTCACAAGACCAAGGTTCTGAAGAACATACTTCTCCCTAAGAGTAACTCAAACTAAAATAGCAATGTTTGCATGGAAAACCATAAGACATAAGTTTGTAAGAACATGTGTGGTTCAATTATCTATTATCTTGCTTAGATTCGGTTCCTTTTGAAACAAGCACTTTCTTGATTAGGTTTTTCAAACTGAATGTCCAATGTCCTAATTTTCTTTTATCCCACAAAGTGTATTATGTGGAAATCAAGGAAATCAAGACAAAGGTTACCTATTGTTGACTTTGGGAGAGACAAAATTGAGATGTATGAATATTTAGAAGCCTTCTAGAGATAAAAACCCCTAGGGACAAGTAGTAACATGTGGACACCTCTAAGGCATTTGTTCTTCCAAAGGGTTTGAAATTCTGATGATTCGTTGAATGTTTGTTTTCCACTATTTTGGATCCAAGCAAAGTGTTTTCGATGCCAATAACATGCATAATCCTAGAATGCAAAGACAATATTTGTTGGGTTCCCACTTGGATGAATCCAGCTACGCATATTTAGTGTGGATGATTAAATGCTTGACCACAAAGGCTCCCCTTTACAGTGCACTCGCTTCTCGGGTCATCCAAGCATCAATACCCATGAATCTCCCATGGCATACTTTTCATCTCTACAACAGAACCGCATGTATACGTGGGGCAGCTTCAAAGGACATGATGTCTTGCACCAATAAATAGAAAGGATTTTTTGGCTTCTAAACAAAATTTTGTAGTAAGGGCATCTAGTTTAGGGGGTACAATGATAAAATCCTTGTCAGAGATCTCCCAACCCTTAGAACAAGGGCTTTACGAATCACAAAGATACTGGGGGAGAGTTATTATGCGTCGCTTCCCATTGTCCATGGCTTTCACCGTGAACATAAATTTATATAGCAATTTGGAAGAGCTTGGCTTTAGCTCGTTATCGCCTGAATTGTTCCCTTGGGGTGAGTACTTTTTCCTAGCAAGGCAGGCTCTCTAAAGGTGCACAATAGCGAGTAAGTGCATTCGTAGTTCGATCATCTTTGTTTGCATGAACAAAGAGAGAATACTCGCAATGCCTTTTTCTCACACTAGACAAGTTTTTGTTCAATTTCAAAACCCAAATAAAATGTGAAGGCAATCTTGTAGACAACCTAATATCACCGAAATTCTTTTGATTCTCAAGATCATCATGAAGCGCGAGAGAAGTGCATACGCATTTCGATGGTATTAGTTTGTAAAAAAAAATACAAAGGAAGAAAGAATCATGTTCAGTTTAATCCTTAAGCAATGATGAATTCGTTTTATAGCTCCAAAACCAAGTGTGGAAGATTGCTTGTTCAATTGTTAAATTTGAAAACCAACTCTAGTAATTTTCTAAGTTCAATTTTAACCAACTTGAAAATGTCAAATCAATGGTTACTTTAAACCCAAAAATAAATGTGACTAGTTTAAAAATGAAAACAAGAGTAAAAAATGGAAGGTATAGCTCAACAAGCATTAAAAAAATGCTTTTCAAGTCTTGATCTCAATTTTTCCAACTTCGATTAGTTCGCCCTTGTTCAATTCCAATGTTTGATTTCAACACCAACCTGACAAAACAATACAAAGTTAAATCTTAGACAAGATATTTATTTCAAGAGATGAGACGATGCTAAAAAGTTACGCCTTGTCAATATGAAAACAAATTTTATGCAAAAAAAAAAAAAAATCAAAATGACAACGTTTTATTTTAGAGATTCAAGTCTGCATATGATAATGAGTAACCCAAGTAAGAATTCCACACAAACAATTAATAGGATATCTACAAATATAAATTAAAATCTCAAATTGGTATGGTACCAGTAGACATGAAAGCGACATGGAAACACAAGCCAATGGAGTTGGGTCGCGTGCATGGTGATGTGAGAGAGTTTAATTGTTTGGCGACCGTGTTGAAATGAACAAGCGTGGCACATGAGCATAAACAATGAGAACTGAGCTACACACCCACACAGTCAATAAACAATGCAATAAAGCAGATGAACGAAAACATGACAGCTGCTAGAGGGTCAATAAAGACTCAAATTGAATCACCCAATTTTCCTGCATTGAAATCCCCTTCAAGTCCATGCGAACAGACCAAAAGAGTGATTACCTGAGATGCCACGCATAGACAACAACTATGCTTTGGATACTGTGTTAATACCTGCCTAGCGCGCATAAAAGAAAACAACTATGCATAGATAGCAGCTATGCCACACATAGAACGCTTAGATAGCAGCTATGCTTTGGATAGCTCCTCCTCCTTGGACTTCAACCTTGTGCACCAGAAAGTTTGTGGTAATACCTGCCTAGTGGTCATAAAAGAAAGCTTAATTCAAAGTATCACCTTCATATTGCAGCTAATTTGGTAGTAGAAGATTTAGCTTGGAAATTCTATGGATTGGAAAACAATCAACCTCGTTGAGCGAGTCGTGGCTTTCTACACAAGTCAGAGACTTACCGCATTGTTCCCTTTAAACAACCTCATTCACTATGAGCCTATTTTCTCACCCATTCCCAAGTTTTCACACCATCTTTGGATTAATAATTCGGGCTTGCAAGGCGGAAATGGTGAGCCTATTTGGATAGAAATAAATGGATGTGAAGCGTCTGTGAAGTCGAATATGGGACAACAGCGTACAGTTCAAATCTGAAAAGATTTTGGTGTGTCGACTCTCAGTTCTAAGGGAAATACAGAATGCGAATTTGAAATTTGTGAATGCAACAAGAAGCTGACGCTCTGACAAAATGAGATTCTTGCAATGAAGAGATATGTTCACATGAATTCAGGAGCCATATTGACCATGAATTCCCTTAGATAACCTATGATTATTATACTTAAGAGAATAATCAACAGATAACCATCGCGTTACTCCTCATGCTTTAAGGAAAATATTGAGGAAAACCATAACGCATTCACATCATTGTCAGAAAATCAATTTCTCTTGCATACCATGTAATTCTTGCAACTCCCACGCCCTAATATCCACTTACACAAATATTCTTATACAACTTACATAAAAACACTGAATGAAACAAGCTATGCTTCATATAATCTTAGATTGGGAATTTATCTCTTTCGTAATGCAAGAAGCCACCTAACCGGGAGAGAAAGAGTTCATTCCAGTCAATAGATCCAACTCCAGTGGGGTCACAACAATCCATAAGACGATAAACAACCAGATTAGCGTGTGTGCATAACAAGATCAACATCATGCGTTTAGTGTTTTGTATTCATGTGTCATGGTTTAATCTTAGACAGAAAGAAAAAAAAATGAGCAGGGGGGAATAACCATCGGACAATTGTAACAGAAGCCGAAACTAGCATTCTATGTCATCTTACCAATAGGCAAAGTTCCTAATATACAAAATAGACAACCTCAACTCCAAACTCACGACTGCAACAACTCTATTCTTCAACTGTATTTGGCAGGTGTAGAACTGAATTCTTCAATGATTGGTGGACCTGCGCAAAGATCTGTTAAAAAGCGTTAAGAAAGTTTCAAGCAAAAGCTATTAGCAGGCCTAAAACCAGCTATTAAAAAAGTTCTGAATCACTATGCAGAGAAAGTTCTATTCACTAGTTTGAAGATTGTGCTTGGCAGTGTATGCAGTGTGACATGGAAACAATACATTGCTCCCCATTTCTCCACAGTTTGGTTCTTGGTCTTGCAGTTTTGGACATGTGTTTCTAAGGTCCTCAACCATCTTAATTCCAAAGAATTCATGATTTGGTGCTCCAAAAGGAAAGTTTCTGATTTGCAGAGCTAGATAGAGATTGTTGTGAAGTAGACCGTGATTTATTTTCAAGAGATATTTGTATTCTTCAAGCGAGTTCTGTCACAGTTGAATCTATTTGTTTCTGGATGATTTTATGATGTCTCCAAAATATATTGAAGGAATTTCATTGATCTGCAAGCTATAATAAAGCCCTTGGAAGCATGTGACTTAGTTTTTTTGATGTTGTGTACTTGTTCTGGCCAACTGGGTTAGTTACACTTGTTGCAGAGGTGATTAACGGATTGGAGAAGTGTTTCCAATCATGTCAAGATGTATTTAAGTCCAAGCTAAGTCGTGATGTGTTCGTCCTTCATTCTTTATCCTACAAGTTTTTTTAGGTCTAGTCCTAGTTTGAAATTGTGTATGTATGCCAACCTTGGAGAAAGTTCCAATGGTTGTAGATTATAGTGCCAACCTTGGAGAAAGTTCCAATGGTTGTAGTTTGCATTTCCAACCTTGATTTACATTTCAAGGTGGATGATAGGTATAAATACATGTAATGAAGTCATGAATGATGTTCAAGTGAGCAAGATGTGAAGATAAAGTGTGTGGATTGTAAAGGTAGAGGAGGAAAGATATATTGCCCTTGAGTGGAATTGAACTCAAGCATGTTATAGATACTACTATATGAGTTCACCCCTTGGCAGTGAGTCAATATTTTGGTGGTGAGTCTCGGGTCATGTCATAATAATGGGTTACACTTTTTGATCAAACTTGACATTGAAATCAACATTTTCAACTAAATCTTCACTTTCTGAAACCTATAGCCGCTAAACTGTTATGAATTTTAAGATGATGTGAACTAGTGATTTTTGAGATTTTTTCTATAGATTCTAAAAATATTTATAAAAAAAAAATAGAGTTAAATAGTAAAAAAAATTGTGTCTCTTTTGATAAGTAATTTTTAATAGGAAACAACATTTTTCTAAAATGTCATGTATTCTGTAGCACATAACATTTTTTCTACAAAAGATAAAACTCTGATACTTTTGCATTTAGATTGGTAACACTGATATATAGGGCATTTTTTGGCTTCATAGTGTTTTGTTGAATATTTTCTTTTAATTAATTTTTAAAGTCAAACCAATTATAATTTAGACATAGGTGTATTCCATGAAACATAATTTTTTGTGTATGTATGGAAATTATTATTTTTTGTTGAAACAAGGACATCAATACCTAGGGCATAGATATTTTTTATAAGTTTTTTACTATTTTTCTCTTTTTTCATATGTGTGAAACAAAGACCTTGATTCTCATTGAAAAACCTACATTAAATTCTACCATCCCCCTTTTGAAAATAACCCAGCCAACAATGATCAGAATACACAAAGAAACAAAAACTTAGAACCCACAACTATAAACACAACCAACAACCACCAAAATACATGAAGAAACAAAAACTTGGGCATGGAAAATGAAGTCTTGAAACAAAACAAAGGTAGATAGTACAGGAGGGGCTAGATGAATACTTAATATATATGAAAGAGAAGCTTATGAGCCACAAAATTATGAAACACTCACATATTTTGTGTGTGATTGCTTTATTATCAATGTTGAATTTCTTTTTGAATGGAGAGTTTTGTGTAATATTTTATATTATTTTCAATTATTTGATGAGAATATTTTTTTTATTAATATCTTTTTTATTTAGATTTGATGATTAAGGAGTATTTATTTTCTCCATGGGATTTGGGCACAATTTTACTTTCATCTTTTATTTGTACATTTCTACAAGATTTGGAATTTGGTGGATGTGAAGTAACATGCCATTATCTTCGTCAATTGTGCACAACTAATTGAAATACAATCCTTTGATTAAAAATTTATTTTTGATTTTTATATAGGCTAACAAAATAATTGATTAGTCACATCACATTCAAGATTATGGTGAAAAATGCATGAGGTCCATTTCAAGATCCTTATTATTCATGTAATGAACACTACAAAATTGGTGTATTTTTAGTATAAAATCTAGTAAATAATTTGAATTGAATTGATTTTATTTACACATAAAAAAATGGATTGGTTTTAATCTTTAATTGTTATTATTATTTTACATTAAATTTTTAAGTATAAAAATGATTTCATTTTGCTAATTCTTTCAAATTAGTTGTTAAGAATAGATTTTAATGTCATATTTATTTACTTGAGTGTTAGAGTGTAGTATTTTAGGGTAAAATATAATTCACTTAAAAATAGTGTAATGCCCCGCCAAATAACCTTAAAGGAAGTTGCAATTAACATCATAAGCGAACCAATTTTTTTTTATAAAGTGCATTTAACATACACATTCACTTACTAGTTAACAACAACCTCTAAGGCTACAAGGTTAGGATTACTTAAACCCACACATGCATATTACATATAACCATAGCCTTATGAACTTTATGAAGTAACCATCATACATCATAAGAATACCACATAACATAATAAGATAATCAACCAAGACACAATCTCATAAACATTATCTTAATCCAATAGTTACATCACTCATTCCCAGAATGAGGCAATAGTACAAAAGATTACAATTACAAAATTCCACCTCATAAACATAAGAGGGATAAAATAACTTATACAAGTTAAAATATTACAATGCAAGACAATACAACAAGAACCACGAGCTGTCCATCTGGATGTCTTGCCACCAAGTACTGAAGATCGATGGGGACCCAACGGTTTTGGTGCATGTTCCACCCAACCAATGTGGTATCCGAAGGCCCACCCCCCATGCTAGGAGATAGTAACAAAGTAACATGGAAAAAGATCTACAACCACTAATCAAAGGTAGACTCAAACTGACTCAAACTATTATAACCAACCAAATGTATTAACAAGTACAACTCATTCACCATACAAGTATGAATCAAGTACAACTCAAGTACAATATAAGTACAAATCAAATACAATACAAGTACAAAATAAGTACAATACAAATACAACTCCAACATCACTAACATAGGTCACATTGCTTCCATATATAAAGTAGATCAAGTATGTTAAAATAACCATACACATAAAATAATTAACAACAGTTGTCATAGATAGAGTGTCATCGCAACCGAATCCCGACACTCATACTCACTCATGCGGAATCAACTACCTCTCGCAAGAATAAGATAGTTGATCTTGCCATTCCAAGCCTTCCCACTCATCCCAAGTCTAAACAAGCCCTTGTGTCTATGAGTGAGGTAAAATTATCTTGATTAGTGAGAAGTTAGTCCTAATCTTCTAAGTACATTATTTTAATTATCACTTATTTAAATCACTCCTGAAGGTTATCTAGTTTACCTCTTTGGGCTCTAGCGCCTAACAGAAGCCACTCTTCTATTCGACAACACACACCCAAACAATCCACCAAGGGAACCACAAGTGCATACCAACTAGGCATCATAATCCATTCCAACACAAGGAGGATACAAATAATAGAACTCACTCCATTCATCTTGGAGGCAAAAAACACATAGTCCACTCCTTTCATAAGAGGAAACAAGATAAAACCACATAACAAGGTCACTCCATACAAGGAGACACGGATCCCATAATCCACTCCTAAACCAAGGAGGTGCGAACATCCCCGTTCATGAAAACCGGGTAAAACTGAGAAGATGCCATGCACTACCCAAGGGGAAACAACTGGATGGCATAAAGATTCAACAACCCTTATCCTCTAAGATCTTCTGGAAGACTTATAATTTAGGACTAACACTAAATCCCAAAACCAACAATGCAACTTGACGACATAGCAACAAAAACATTCAAGTCATCAATCAAATCTAATATTTGGATTTCCTAAATCCATACTCATTCAATATGTAGTGTTGACAAAGTCAAAGACATAATAACTAGATCATCTAAAATAATCATAACCCCTATTTACCTTTTCATTATTGAAAATCTAAAACAATTAAACTTACTTCCCTTTACTGAATACAAAGAATTAAATCTTTTAAGATAATCATGAGGAAGATACTACTTTTGGATATACTAAATCCATATCTCTTTCATAATCCAATCACAATGATTCAATTAATCTAAATAGAAATTAATAAATAACATAATTGATTACCTCATCAATAAAAAAACTTCTTAATTTACTTTTAAATCGACACAAATCCATGCAAGTAAACTCTTTCCATTTCCTAACCAAATCTTACATCTCATTCAATTTTCTATTTAACACATTCAATCACTTTAATATAATAACATATTGTTTCTCTATCCATTTGCCATATACACTAATGAATCCAATTTTAAATCTCTATTCAATAATATATTGCATTCTCTAAATCAAATATTTAACTCTTTCAATTATACTTTAACATGCCATTTTAAAATAGACAATAATCTCTCATATGTTTATAATTTTAATTCCACTAATCTAATATACAAATTTTATTTAAAAATAATATAAATAAATATAATACTTTAATATTATAAATTATAATATAAAATATTATTAAATAATATTTTAATATTATAATAACAATACATAAAATATTAATATTTATAAATATCAATTTATTATTATTTTATTTTCAAAACAGCCATGGGAAAATAATTTAACAGCAGTCTCATGTTTCAAGCATAACTCAAACACTATGATCTGGGTATTTACGATTTTTGGGCAAGGGTAAAAACATTTCAAAATGCAAAAACCCTTTAAATTTTCTAGAAACCCAGTTTGTGAAAGTAAAGTTATAGGCGATGCAATCAGACCATTTTACCATGAAAATTATAACTATACTGCAGATTTTAAAATCCGTTTTTTTAATAATAAATAGAAGGTTTCATTTTCTAAAAACATTCTAAATGCATTGTTCAATCTCTATGTTTGATTTCAATAACATCAAAATTGATTTCCCCAAATAATTTAAATTCAACTAAGGTTTTCACAATTTTCACTCAAGAATTTTCACAAGCAAAGGCTGTAACTTTGTTTAATTCTTTTCTTCTAATATCAAATTTGTTTTCGAAAACAGATTTAACAAACAAATCTTTAATCAATATTATTTTAAAAAAACAATCAAAAACAATAAAACACAAAGAGAAAAACCTGGTACAAGAAGCTACAGGAAGAGATGAATTTCTGATGCAAGCCTCCTCCAAAGATTTCCTGAATTTTCTTCAACCCTCCAATGAATCCAATCCAAAATCCAACAAATGCAAGCAATCTTTGCTTCAATCAATTCTACAATTAAAGCTTTTTCCAAACCCTTGTGCAAAGTTTCCAAAATTTCTTCCCTACTGTAAAAATGTATTTTTCCTAAAGACTTTTCTGCCCTAAAATTAAAACATATATTCTTTATAAATCAAAAATACCTAATACAACCCTAATTCACATTACATGCAAATTAGATATTTTAATTTTAATTTCAATTTCAATATTTACAACCCTAATTCACATTACATGGAAATTAGATATTTCAATTTCAATTTCACTTTTCAAAAACCCACTTTCAATTTAAAATGCAATTTCAACTAATAAATTAATTTCCAAAGTTGCAACCAATTTCTCAAATAAACATTTAATTATAATTTCTAATTTAATTCCCACACGTTGGAATTAAATTCCAAAATTAATTCTAATTCTTTTATTTCTTTTCATTCTCTTGCATCACATTTAATTAATTAATTTAATTATTTAATAACTAAATTCAACCCCTTGGATTAAATTTAATTAATTAAATAAACTAAATACAATTAATTAATTTAAATATAAACTTTTATCCACATTGCATTATTTAAATTAAATAACCATCAACATGATTTAAATGCAATTATTCTAAATATCTATTTCCAAATCAAGAATGCTTCAGAATTAAATAATATCAAAGCAAAACAGACAATGACTCGACCCACACAACTGATGACACACTAAGGCTAGGGTGTAAACTTGACACATGTTACCTAGCTACTATCTCCCATTCAACTTAACCGTTGGATCGACATGCTCAAACTTGTGAAACCAGGTGGAGTCGATGTCATGTACCTGCAATCCTGCAACCAAGTAAACAACATCATACGATATATCCAGCATATAATACACACCGTGAAGAAGGAATTATGGATTCGCAGGGCGCTCGCAAGCAAGTGATGTGAAACCGTCCTCTTCACCAATACACTCATTGACACTGACACTTCCATCATAATCCAATAATCTCATAATAATATCTCATGTTAACTCTACAACATCATTAATCCATAATGCATGTGAAACAATAATCAGATAACTACATCCCACAATAAGAGCAATCAAAACATCATAACAAAATGTATCCAGTATCAAAGTAACTGCAACCAAACATAACATAAAGCAACTTGAACAAGAAACAAAATAGAGGGGTATTACAACTAGCACTTGCACCCCAATAAGGTGCAATACTTACACCGATAGGCTGAGCCCACATTATTTACGACTATGAAAACACTGGACAACATGAAGGAAGTTGTGATCTATCTCATCTATCCCTCCCCCCTTCTCTCTCCCTCTTTCTCTCTCCTTCCCTCTCTATTTCTCTCTATATCACATATCCCTCCCTCCATCCCACCTATTTCTCTCACTCTCTCCTTCCCTCTCTACTTCCCTCCCTCTCTCACTTATTCCTCTCTACCTCTCTCTCCTTCCCCCTCTAATTCTCTATAACTCTCATCTCCCTCTCTACCTCTCCC
The DNA here is from genome assembly GCA_007115665.2 of Sequoiadendron giganteum. Lineage (NCBI taxonomy): Eukaryota > Viridiplantae > Streptophyta > Pinopsida > Cupressales > Cupressaceae > Sequoiadendron > Sequoiadendron giganteum. Next base: position 613,612,617 of record CM021105.1, on the reverse strand, counting down.
TCCCTCCCTCTCTCTCTCTCACTCTCTCTAGCTCTCTCTTTCCTTCTCTACTTCTTTCTATCCCACCTCTCTCTCCCTCCCTATCTCTATCTCACTTATCCCTCTCTACCTCCCTCCGTCCCTTTACCCTCCTCTCTCTCTCTCTCTTTCTCTATCCTTCCCTCTCTACTTCTTTACCCTCCTCTCTCTTTCTCTATCTCACCTATCCCTCTCTACCTCTCTCTCCCTCCCTCCCCCCTTCTCTCTCCCTCTTTCTCTCTCCTTCCCTCTCTACCTGTCCCTCCCTCTATCCCACCTATTTCTCTCTCTCTCTTTCATTCCCTCTCTACTTCTCTCCCTCTCTCACTTATTCCTCTCTACCCCTCTCTCCTCCCCCCTCTAATTCTCTATATCTCCCCTATCCCTCTTTACCTCTCCCTCGCTCCCTCTCTCTCTCACTCTATTTGGCTCTCTCTTTCCTTATCTAATTCTTTCTATCCCACCTCTCTCTCCCTCCCTATCTCTATCTCACTTATCCCTCTCTACCTCCCTCTGTCCTTTTACCCTCTCTACTTCTTTACCCTCCTCGCCAATTCATTTCAAAAACAACACTTCCTATACAACTTTAGTTTTTCATTTTTTTAATTTGTTTATTGTTTGGATTTTATAACATAGAACAAATTTTAATTTTTTAAAAAATTTATTATATTATTTTATTTTATTTATTATATAACTTATTTTATTTTATTTATTATATAATTTTTATTTTTTTAATTTATTACATAAATTACTATATAGAAAAATTATTTTAAAAATAAATTATTATTACATAAATTATTATTTATTTTATTTATTATATAAATTATTTTATTTCATTTTATTTATTATATAAATTACTATTTTTATTTATTTATTACATAAATTATTATTTATTACATAAATTATTTATATTTATATGTTGTTATATTTATTATATAATCTCAGAAGCCCTTTCTTCCAATAAGTCCCACAATTTTCCGTCAATTGATGAAGGATTAGGGTTAGCTGAAGATGAACTTTCCTTTTCTTTTGTCACGTTGTCGTTTGGCTGAGGCCAAGCTTGGAGATCGCGCATGCAAACCATTGCTATTTTATCGTATAATAAAATAGAATCTCTATCTATGTGATCAAACGCTTCGATCGCCCCTTCATAATAATCTAATGTCCCTCAAATTTAGCAGCATTAAGGGTTGACTGTATAGTAGAGCTGATCTCCACCAAATTCAGAAAGAAAAACAGAAATAAACAAATACTGTAGAACAGGTTCCTAAAGCCACCAAAATTTCACAGTAAAAATTGATACTGATCAAAAAATGATGGGAAAATTGTACGGGGAATAACAGAGAAATACTCTGAGTATTATTTATGTCTACCTTTGTTTTGACGGTTAACAATATTTATTTGACTGATTTTACCCCTGCCATAAAGTTCGTGGGATTCCCGCTAGCATCAAACTGCTAGAGATCCCGGTGGACTCTCCCCACGTAAAAAGGCCTATCAGCTAATCATATAAAATAATTGAAGAGTTTCTATCCATATTGCATTATCACATACAAAGCACACCATAGAACATTAACATTGCATCATTAACTTATATCAACATCCTAGTTAATCATTGCAAGTCTACCAAATATCTTCTACCTTTCTTACCCAACCATTAAACTAGTAACAAGGGTTTGACGAAAGGAAAATAAATCTACCCTAATAAGTTCCTTATTGGTCACCATAAACACCACACCTTTGTAGATATATATTGCAAACATAAAGTAAAAAAATCTCATGCATCTAAAGCCCATATTTATGTTTAAAATTAAAAACGTGAGTAGAGTTCATATGCACAAGAATCAACTTCAATTCTACTAGTGCAAAGATCAATTTTACAATGAATAATTAACACAAAAGAGTTCATTTGATCATTTCGAAAGAAATAATAAATTGAAAAACATATATCATAGAGAATCTTCATAAGTTTTGATCTAAGTAATATTTTCTTATTTATTTAATTTTTAGGAATTTATTTTAGTGCATTAATGTGTTGCAAATATTTATCCTAGGTTTAATTGTTTATTCATTTTTTTTCAAACTAATTAACGAAGGATATTTTAAAAGGATTTAAAAAAAAAAACACTTAACATTTTCTATTAGATCTAAAAGTATCCAATCAGAGAAATAAATAAATAAAACCATTCAAAGAAAAATAAATAGAGACATGCATAGTTTGAATGGATTTAGAAATACAACAATCTTATAAATTTACTTGAATGAGATAGTGAGCAAGATATAAAATACGTGTTGTTTCAATATGCCTCTCAAGAGAGAAAAACATAGGCATTTCAACTAGGGCCAACATATTCACATGAATTTTATATTTTAAAAAAATATATTATTCATCACTCATTCCTTTACCTTCATATCTTTTGAGATTGATTCCATGGTATCTGTAATCTCCGATTTCTAATTTTTTTCTTCATGTATACTTTCAAATTATATGATACAAACATAAATTTATATTGGTTATGAGATATGATTCACTCCTAATCCCTAATCCTCAGAAAGTGGTATGACTTGTGAGGTATCCCTAACCCTTCATCCACAACAAGTTTGAAATCCTAAAACTCTCACTTTTTACAATATTCACTCCCATCTACCACTCTACACATTCCAAATAACCATTAATGACAAGATATTATGTTGCAACCAATTGAAGGAGGTTTTTATTCCAAAAATTATTTTTATATCTCAAGAGCATGGATTCACATGCATTTTTATTAGTAGAAGATATGGAGGTTATTCCTCTTATTGTGGTGGTTATCATTTTTATGGGAATAGTTTCCATGCAAGATCCAAGCTACCATTTTACTAGATTTCATGGGATCTTACCTTGTTTAACATGTAATATTGATGGAACCCAATTTTTAGTTAGTTTTTAGGGATTCGATGATCAAATTTTGTGTTATAAATACTAGTTCTCTAATATTTTAAAATTTATTCCTTCCTTCTTTTCCATGTGACTATAATGTTGAGCAAGATCTAGGATTTTAGCCCTTGCATTTTTAGTCACCATTAGAGCATCTCATCTTACAAATCATAGATAGGTAGCTATCTTGTAGAAAAATATTGTAACTAAAAGTATCCTAGCCTATTATACATTTTTACAAAAACTTCCACATGAAAAATTGTGATAGTTTCTTCTTAGCTTAAATTTTTCTCTCGTTACTTTTATTTATGTAAATATAATAATGATTTGATAAGTTTTTTATCAGATTAATGAATTTAAAATGTTATTTGTAATTTTATTTCCAATATTTCATATAGATTTCTAGAAGTTTGGAGAATAATTATTAAGCATGTTCAATTGTAAAATATAATATCTCTTTTTTATCTATGGGTTTTTTCTTCCAATTTTTTCTGACTATAGCCCAATATAAGGTATTGATATTGAAAAATTTGACCCTCAATATTCTTTAAGATAAAAAAAATCTTCACTACTTATTTAAGAGTAAGATATTATATTTATTTCATGGTTAAACATTTTAACTAGGGAAATATCTCCAATAATCCTTGAAGGATTTCACCTTAAGGTAATCATTTCCTACATAACCACATCTTGCAATCTTGCACAATGTCCTCATTAGACTTAGAGAATTCATGTATGTGAACCACCAAAAACATAGACACAACAAAGGGAAAGAGGATTCCCCAAATAGGCTCCTAGGGTTTTTAACCTAATGAGAACTTGGTTAGGAAATGAGCTCTTTTTAACCTAATGGTTTTGTGTTTTTGGGTGAGTTCATTCAAAGGATAGGGATTGATTGGGGGTTTGTGAATGTGTGTGCAGTGTGGTTGAATGTTGGAAATGAAATAGTATCAAACTCACTAAAGAAGTGTAAACATAACAATTTAATTCTAAAGTATATACAATGTAAGGAAAATTTAACCTAAATGCTAGTAAACAAAAAGGAAACTGGAAATAATAGAACTTGTGCACCTGGGTATTGGATGTTGTAGATGACATGCCCTGAAATTATTTTGAAAATGTCTAGAATCTTCACAGGGACATTCCCGCCAAGTTGGGCGACCTAGTCCTCTTGTCGGGAAACTTAGTCAGAACAGGTTTCTGCCAAATGGGTACCTGGAAATGTAAAAATCCCCAAATCACAAGCTTAGAGGGACTAGATCGCCATTATAGGAGACCTAGTCCTCTTCTGGGTTTTTGGGAACCTGAAAGAGGATATTGGAGTCCTCAGTCTGCACTCTAGATTCCAATAGATATTTTGTTTAGATTCTGCTGAAAATGGGCAAATAAAGGCCTCCAAGCTTGACCTAAGGTATGGTTGACTTGAATTCTTGTGATGAGTTGATGGCAACTTCCTAACACCTTTATTTTTCACACACTTGCATACAAAAAACCTGCAAATCACACATGCAAAGAAGAGACAAGGGTTAGGGTTCGAGATTAGGGGTTTGCCTTAGTCAAACCCCTTTTGAGTAATCAAACCAAATGAAATAGAAATTAAGTAAATAATGAAAGGAAGTATGAAAAAATGGAGTTTACCTTTCCTTTGATGATTGATCTTGTGTTGTTGTAACAACCAGCCCTTGAATGCTTCATAAATGGTGTCTTGTTGACTTGGAAGGATCAAACCCTAGCTGGCTTGAGAGGAGGAAGGAGAGATTGAGAGTGAGAGAAGAAAATGAGTGGTGCATAATGAGGAATTAGATTTTTGGAGCTTATTTATACAAGGTATGCCCTAATTTTCCTGAAATAACCTCATACTGACTGACCTTAGGGTTTTAGAGACCAAAATTATGAAAGATATTAAGTGTAATTTAAAATTTTAGCCACATGGGACTAGGTCGCCCAAAGTGGCAACCTAGTTCACCTGGGAATTTTTATTGATTTTTGGTAATTAAAATGTTATTATTTATGTTCTTCGGGATTGTCTTTTGAAAACTCACCAAGATAGGATTTGTATGAGGATCAAGGGGTCATTTTGGCATAATAATGTATAAATTAAGTGATGACAAGCCTAGGAGAGTTTGAAAATGTCTTGCAACAGGTTACGACACTTTGTCACAGGGCTTGGAAATGGGTAAAAATAGGTTGAAAGTGGTCCAAATTCCATAGGCAAAGGTCCAAATGAGTGAAAAGTGTCAAAGTCCTCACTTTTTGGCAACACATTTAGCCCCCACTTTAGTGAGAGTATGAACTTTCTTCAAACTCACACTAAAGTAGCCCAATGGAGTTGGTGAAGAATGACAAAGAAGAACAAGAAAGATGAAGGAGGTGTTCAAGCCCCCAAGGATTTGAGGTTCTAAGTCAACTGGACATCAATGCCGAAGATACTCAAGGGTGAATGCATTACAAAAAGATGAGATACATGATCATACGATGACAAGGATTAGTATGAAGAGAGTAAAGAGATATGTTCTCACTAAGGGGCCACAAAACATTGGTTGTCCGTGGGGTGAGTTTTCCCAAAAGGTGAGAAACATACACATGGTTGGTATGTACTCACAAAGGTGGATATGGGGAAATTTGTGCCACTGGTTGGGCTTCCTACTCAAACCATACCAAAGTTATACCTCGTGATAACTATGATAAGGTGCCACAAGAAAAAGTGATATTTGAAATTGATGCTATTTCAAAGGGATTTTTCTTTGTTCGTGTGATGTATCAACCTAGGGAACATTACGCACAATTTTTCCAAGAGAGGTGAAGTTCAAGTGTACTCATCTTGTATGCAAGAGAGGCAAGGGCTCATCTTGTATGCAAAAGAGGAAAAATGCAGATGTCTCAATCCTGAACAACATTGTGTGTAATGTTTTCAAGAGAAGGAATCACAGGAAGAAAGAAGATCACACAATGAAATGTGAGTGGTGATGTATTCCCCCACTTTAAAGGAATTGTACATCACCTTATTGTGAATAATTACTTTAAAGTAGAGAAGAGTAAAGGGACTTGAGAGCTTTTTCAGAAAGCCCTATGCCGATTCATATGCTTCTGATAAGCTACATCATGAGGAGGAGGGGTGTATGTTACATGGGATTCAATATTAAGACATGTCATCCACATCCCAAGCTTGCTCTTAAATGTTCATGAAAGGTTAATGAGGAGTCGAAAGAGACAACAACAAGTGAGATACGAGGGGAGAAAGGCTAACTAGCCTCTTGCCCCTACTTAGTGTAAGGAAAAGAATGAGCCGAAAGGGATGGAAGGGATGAAAGGGAGGGTGAATTTGTATCAATTAGAGGAGTGAGGTTCCCCCCACATAAGTGAGAGCACCAAGCTCCTTAATATTTTTGATTATGTTGGTCAAGGACTTACACTAGTTAGTGTGGTGACCATGAACTTGGTGGAAGGCACGAAAGGAATGTTTGTGAAAACATTTATTTCGAGTGCGGGGAGGAAGGGAGATCAAGTGATCTTGGAGGAGTCTCAACAAGATACCCTCCTAATCAAGGGTAGAAGGGGATCCTTGGGTGGGCAACAAGGAAGTATCTTGCTTAGTAAAGGATGTCATACCTACATAAGGCTCTATAGATTGTGAGATATTGTACAATCTCTTAGAGGAGTGTGTAATATCTAAATCTAGAGGAGGTTGCAGGATGACATTGGCTATAAGAAAAGAGTCCTTTGTTGGTTGAAAAGGATCAATTTGGAAGGTAGGGGTAGAGAAATGGGTGGGGATGGTTTTGATGTTGGAGGAAGGTTTGCCGATTTTGATGGAAGTATAAAATCCAAGATCATGATGTGTTGATTGCATTTTAGGCTCTATAGGGTTGTGAATACCTTGTTCGTTAGAACCACAACCTTGTCCACTATAGCCAAGCTGCTTCATGATCTCATAACCTTTTCCTTAAATATTTTTCAACATCTTTGGACTGGGTGAGGGGTCATTATTTGCATTTGTGGCTAAATGAGTTGAGGTGGATGCTTTCAAAGGATTAGCCAAATCTTGTGTTAACAAGACTATGTTACCCTTTGGAGAGTGTTTGGTGTTGGTGTTGGTTTCTTTCATTAGGGAAGGGGTGAAGTTTAGGGATCCCCAACCATCATGAGAGGACTTTGTTTGTATGAGTTCCATAGGTTTGGTGGGTGTAGTAGTGAAGGGTTTTGATTTAGTTTTCTCAAGGTGTAAGACACTGTAAGGTTTAGGATCGGCGTCAATGGTGTACACTTTGTTGTTATTTATGTACTTCATCTTTCGATGAAGTGTGGAAGGCACACCATTCATTGCATGAATCCATGTCCTACCCAAAATGAGGTTAGATGAAACATCATTTGGCATAACATGGATTGATGTGTCTAATGTGGCCACTCCAATGGTAAGAGGTAAAGTGATCACACCAAGAGGCTTTTATCCTACACCATCAAATCCATGAATAGATAAAGAGGAAGGTTGGATGGTTGATCTATCAATATGGAGCCTATCTAAGAGATTAACACTACACACATTAACAATGGAGCCATTATCAACAATGGTTCAGTTGATCCCTATTATTTTGTATTGAGATATGATCATGAAGGATTCAACATTATTTTGCACTTCCAAAGGAGGGAGCTCACTTCGGTGGAAAACAATGCCAACATTTAATCCTTGGATCATAGCTACAAGATCATTTGTTTCTGCCTGAGAAGGGACAAGAATTTTTTGTAAGGCATCCTGCATAGAGTGGTGATAGTGAGGGGAGGCTTGGATAAGGTCCCATAAAGATATTTTAGCAAGAGTATTCCTTAGCTGGTCAACAAGGTCGTACTCCCAAAGGAAGGAATTAAAGCGAGGGGCAGCAGGAAGAATAGGAGGGGAGGTAGGTGAGGATGTTGAGGTTGATGGTTGGGATCGTGAATTGTTTCTAGTGTAATGTGTATGATAAATGGTATCATGACTCAATTTCTGCAACACATTAGGTCTAGGTGGGGAGAGAATGAATTCAGGTTTAGAAGGTGGAGAAAGGATGAGTTGAGGTTGAATAATATTGACATCTTCTTCGAAAGGAGAGTCAATGTTATCCTTGGGTTGTATCATGATATCCTCCCTAGGAGGAGAGGGTTTCGAAGAACTACAAGCTTGATGTGCTTGACATTCAAGGAGTGGGTCATCTAAAATAACTTCATAACTAGTAGGAGAATGATCAATGATAGGATAGGGAGGAGAGGGATGGGTAAGAGGTGAATCTATTTGATTGTCTAGGGTCTCATTCTCTTGTTCCATACCATCTACCCTAGTAGGAGAGCATTGAAGAGGTCCATCAAATTCTTTATCACAAGGGAGGGAGGCATCAAAATAACATCCACTATGATTGTCAAATAGATTGTCCCAAAGTCTATGATCATTGGGGAAGGGAGGGCCAATAGTTTCATGACTCGTAATAGGTGTATCTTCTAACACCAAACTATCCTCTTTGCATTGAGGAGGGATATTAGGAGATGAGAAAGTTTGAGGGTCATGGTTATGGTTATAGAGACTAGGTGAGGTGAGGTCAAGAATTGTTTGTTGTTTAAGGTTTGGCAAAGGGGGATGATGAGAGGGACAATCAAGACCCTCAAAACTTGCAACTTCTGTCACCAAAATACCTTCGTCACTAATAGGAGAGGTATAGGGAGAAGTACAAGTATGATTTTATTGATTGTCAACACAAATTTCCTCATCGAGGGGTAATGCAATGTTAAGAATAGTGTCTATTGTTTGGTTATGAACATGTTCTCTAATGAATTCATTATTATAATCTATATTGAACTCATAAGAAGAAATATTACATTTATACAATCCATTTGAAACCAAATCAAAGCCACATCTTATAAAAGTAAAGATTGTATTGAAGAGAGAGGGAAGAGAATGCAATGCAATTAGTTAAACTAGAATGTTGAAATGCATTTTTTTAGATGGAAAACAGGGTAATTTAATGATTACACTATGTAACAATCTAAAAAAGAAATTTAGTATATGCAAAACTAAAACTAAACAATGCATTAAATGATCTAATTTAAGCTAATTGTAATAAAATACACGCTACAAAAATACAACTAGTTATTATAGGTAGGTAAAGGCACAAAACAAAGGCTGGAGTTTTGGGTTGGTACAGGCGATTTCTATGTTGTACAGTGTAGACCTAAAATGAAAATGTAGAATTTCTCATGGGTTGTAATGATTGAAGTGCAAAAATGCAGCCTACATGCAATTTTCACTAATGTAAATTAAAAAACCCTAGAATGCAATTTCACTAATGCAACATGCAATGCAAGTTAATCCTAGGAAAATGATGGACTCTAAACCAGAAAGGAAGGGTGTTGGAAGGTCAAGTTCACCAAAATGAACCACTGAAAAAATAGACACAAAGAAGGGAAAGAGGATTCCCAAAATAGGCTCCTAGTGTTTTTCACCTAAGGAGCACTTGGTTAGGAAATGAGCTCTCTTTCACCTAATGGTTTTGTATTTTTGGGTGAGTTCATTCAAAGGATAGCGATTGATTGGGGGTTTTTGAATGTGTGTGCAGTGTGGTTGAATTTTGGAAATGAAATAGTATTAAAATCAACAAAGAAGTGTAAACATAACAGTATAATTCTAAACTATATACAATGTAAATAAAATAACCTAAATGCTAGTAAATAGAAAGGAAATGAGAAAGAATAGAACTTGTACACCTGGGTATTGGATGTTGCAGATGACACACCCCAGAATCCTCTAGAAAATGTTTGGACTCTTCATAGGAACATTCCTGCCAAGTTGGGGTTAGGGTGCTGCCACAATAATGGGTTACACTTTTTGGGACATCCTAATTTTTGCTGAAATTACATATTTTTAGAAAATATAATGATTTAAGCCTTAAAAAGGTTCCATTTTAAGGGTTTTAATTGACGAGGGTTTGATCAAACCCACTTATATCAAACCCCCTTGGATAGAAAGCTGTTAGTTTTAAACTATACCTATAATGGAGTCTCCTCTACACCTATCAAAATGCTGATAAAAAACCACTTTTGATTTACCTTTTAGGGGATCAAATTAATTTATTTAAAATTATTTTTTTGTAAACGTGTAATCCTTATTATAAGCTTCCCAAAAAGTATAATTTTAAATATATTTAATTTTATTATTATATTTATTTTTTATTTCTTATGAATGTAGGTTTTTCAATGAACATCAAGGTCTTTATTTCACAGATATGGAAAAATAGGAAAAGAGAGAAAAAAATTCTTAAAAATCCATGTACACTAGCTATTGATGTCCTAATTCCAACAAAAAAAGAATAAGTTAATTCAAATGAATACAAAAACAGTTATGCAGCTGAAAGTATAATATATCCAAATTATAATTACTCTGAATTAGAAAATTAATTAAAAAATATATATGCAACAAAAAATTATGAAAAAATATCCATCCCCTAGATAATGGTGTGAAAACACTATATTTAAAAAATTAGAATTGTATGCTTTCTATAAAAAAAGTTATGCAGTCGAAAGTAAGCATCGGTTTTTTAAAATGATGTTTAGTAAAAAAAATAAGTTAATAAAAACTACATAAAATAATTCACAATTTATTTTTTAATTTAAAAAAATATATATAATTAGATTCTCAACACAAAATATCATAAATCACTAGTTTGCTTCATCTTCAAATTCTTAATGGTTTAGCTTCTATAGGCGTACGGAAGTGAAGATCTGGTGAAAAATGTTGATTTCAATGTCAAGTTTGGCCAAAAAGTGTAACCCATTATTGTGGGATCACCCACCTAGTCCTCTTGTCATGAAACTTCTGCTTTAAACAAGTTTCTGCCAAATGGGTACCTAAAAAATGTAAAATCCCCAAAACTCAAGCTCAGAGGGACTAGGTCGCCATTATGGGCAACCTAGTCCTCTTTTGGGTTTTTGGGAACCTAAAAGAGGATATTGGATTCCTCGTCTACACTCTGGATCCAATAGATATTTGGTTCAAGATTCTGTTGAAAATGGGCAGATATAGGCCTCCAAGCTTGAACTAGGGTTTGTTGACTTGAATGCTTGTGATGAGTTGATGGCACCTTCCTAACACCTTTCTTCTTCACACACCTGCATACAAAAACCTATAAATCACACATGCAAATAAGAGATAAGGGTTAGGGTTTGAGATTAGGGGTTTTCCTTGTCAAACCCCTTTTAAGTAATCAAACCAAATGAAAAAAATAGTGAAGCAATAACAATGGAGTGATGGAGTTTACCTTGCCTTTGATGATTGATCTTGTGTTGTTGTGCAACTAGCCCTTGAATGCCTCAGAAATGGTGTCTTGTTGACTTGGAAGGATCAAACCCTAGCTTGCTTGAGAAGAAGTGGGTTGAGAGAGAGAACTAGAGAAGACTGAGGGTACCTAATGAGGAATTAGGGTTTTGGAGGTTATTTATACAAGTTATGCCCTAACTTGCCTAAAATAACATCATACTAATCGACCTTAAGGTTTTAGAGATAAAATCATGAAATAAAATTAAGTTTAATTTGAAATTTAAGCCACATGGGACTAGGTCACCCAAGGTGGCAACCTAGCTCACCTCGGCATTTTTTATTATTTTTCGGAGATTAAAATATTATTATTTATGTTCTTCAGGATTGTCTCAATAAAACACACTAAGATAGGATTTGTATGAGGATTAAGGGGTCATTTTGGCATAATAATGTATTGACTAAGTAATGACAAGCCTAGGAGAGCATGAAAATGTTTTACAACACTTTACAACACTTCGTCACAAGGCTTGGAAATGGGTAAAAATAGGTCAAAGTGGTCCAAATCCATAGGCCAAGGGTCTAAAATGAGTGAAGTGTCAAAGTCCTCACTTTTGGAAACACAAGATGTAGTAGGTTAGTACTTTGGTCTAGGGAGAAATTTTGGGGTTGAACATACATTGGATACTACAATTATAGTTTATTTACTTCACATATATATATATATATAAGGTATTTTTAATTTTTTAAATGTCATTTGTGTCACTAGAAGTTGTGAGAACATTAAGTTTGATATATATATATATATATATATATAACTAAATTGAAATTTTTTTTCTATCTTTTAAAAAATATAAACATAATTTAAAATACTAAAACATCTACATTTTATTAGTTGACATTATTTTAAAATTCAAAACATATATCAGTTTCTAGTGATTCATGTTAAAAATTTAGATCAGTGTTGGTTGTTTCATTTATAAAAATGGGACACAACTTTAGACTTTCACCCCTAATTCTTATTTTCTAAAGAATCATTTTCTATTTACAATAGATTTATCATTTCCTTGTTTAAATTAGCAATGCAAAAAGAGATTGAAATAAATAATTTGGGATTGAAGAGGTTTAGAATGATGAATTGCAAGCCAATAATAAGACCAATATCAAGGATTAAAATTGAACAAAAAGATAAAACCTCTAATGTAGATCTAACTTTGTACAAAAGACTTGTTGGTAGTTTAATGTACATGACAATCTTAGGACCTAATATTATGTATGGAGTAATTTTAAGATGAAGGATATTGGAGTCACAAAAGGATAATGATTGGCAAGCTATAAAAAAATTCTTCAAATATGTCAATGGCACTAAAAATTATATAATTTTCTACTCTACATCTAATGAATTTGAGCTAAATGTCTACAGAAATAGTGATTGGGTAGGGAGCATTGATGATAGAAAGAGTACCTCATGATATATTTTTCACCTTGGTTTAGTAGTAGTGTCATGGGATTCTAAGAAACAACCCATTATAACTCTCTCTATAATAGAAGTAGAATATGTGTCATCTACACTAATAACATGTCAACCAATTTAGATAAGAATACGGTAGTAGATTTAAGGAAAGAACAAGAAGAGAAATGAAATTATTTTCTAACAATAATTGAGAAATAGATTTATCAAAAAATCATGCCTTTCATAAAAGGATTAAAAATATTGATACATGATATCATTTCTTCAAAGAATATGTTATTACTTATGACATATATTTAGAGTCTTATGGGTCAATAGATCAATTTATAGACATATTTAAAAAATCTGTATCGAAAGAATATTTTGAAAGATTGGGAGAAAATATCGAAGTCACCAATTCAAGATAAAATGCATAGGAATGCTTAGGTCGTGCCTAAGGAGGGTGTTAGAAAACGTAATCTTTCCCCTCAATATTTTAGTGTACGAATGTAATCAAGTCAAATCATGCCAAGTTAATGTAAAGTCTTGTAATGCATGTCAGGTTCATGTAAAGTCTTATAATGCAAGTTAAGCTAGAGAATTCGAGTACAAGTCAAGTCATGTCAATTCTAGGTAGATTCTTGGAGTGTAAGTCAAATTAGAAACTATTGCAAGTATGTGCTAACCGGTGTTTTCATCGATGTCAATATATCTATCTTTTCATTCATGTCAATTGTGCTCTTATTTTGATTATATCTTATGGTTAGTTAGTTGCTTTGTATTGTCTTATATAAGTATTGAAGATGATGAGAATATGTTCCTAATATTGAGTTTTCAAGTGCTTTTGAGAATATTTTCTCTACAAGTGGAAACAGTGTGTTCCAGAGTATTCTGGCTTGTAGAATAACTAATTGAGTTTTGCTCTGAATTTCCTTAGTGTTAATCACCGAAGTATGAAATTTGGATATAATTTAGAGAAGTGTTTGAAGATTCTAAATTTTGAATTTGGTGGTCTGAATCACTGTGCAACAAAAGTTCTATTCACTAGTTTGAAGACTATGCTTAGCAATGTATGCATTGTGACAAGGAGACAATACATTGCTCCCCATTTCTCCACAGTTTGGTTCTTGGTCTTGTAGTTTTGGACATAATTTTCTAGGGTTCTCAACCATCTTCATTCAAAATAATTTGTGATTTGGTGCTCCAGAAGGAAAGTTTTTGATTAGCAAAGTTAGATAAAGATTGTTGTGAAGTAGACCATGATTTTTTTTCAAGAGATGTTTGTATTATTCAAGTGAGATATGTTACAGTTGACTCTTTTAGTTTTAGGATGATTTAGTGATGCCTCCAAAATATGTTGAAGGCATGCTATTGATCTGCAAGTTATAATAAATCCCTTGGAAGCGTGTGACTTAGTGTTTTTGATGTTGTGTTCTTGTTTTGGGCAACCGGGTTAGTCACACTTGTTACAAAGGTGATTCATGGATTATAGAAGTGTGTCCAATCATGTGAAGATGTATTTCAGTCCAAGGAAAGTCGTGATGTGTTCATCCTTCATTCTTTACCCTGCAATTTTATTTAGGTCTAGTTCCATTTTGAAATTGTGTATGTATGCCAACCTTGGAGAAAGTTCCAATGGTTGTAGATTATAATGCCAACCTTGGAGAAAGTTCCAATGGTTGTATATTCTATTTCCAACCTTGATGTACATTCCAAGGTGGATGATAGGTATAAATACATGTAATGAAATCATGAATGATGTGCAAGTGAGAAAGATGTGAAGATAAAGTGTGTGGATTGTACAGGTAGAGGATGAAAGATATATTGCGCTTGAATGGAAGTAAACTCAAGCATGTTATAGATACTACTATATGAGTTCACCCATTGGTAGAGAGCCACCCACCAACAGTGAGACAACATTTTGGTAGTGAGTCCCAGGTCATGCCATAAAAATGGGTTACACTTTTTGGACAAACTTGACGTTGAAATCAACATTTTTAATTAAATCTTCATTTTTTGAAACCTATAGCTGCTAAACCATTAGAAATTTTAAGATGATGCAAACTAGTGATTTGTGACATTTTGTGTATAGATTCCAAAAATATATGTTTTTAAAAAAATGGCATTAAATTGTAAAAAAAATTGCGTCTCCTTTGATAACTAGTTTTTAATAGTAAACAACATTTTTTTAAAGTGACATCAATATATAGGGCATGTGTTTGGTTTCATAGTGTTTTGTTGAATATTTTCTTTTAATTATGTTTTGAAGTCAAACCAATTATAATTTAGACATAGGCGTATTCCGTGAAACATAAATTTTTGTGTATGTATAGAAATTATTATTTTTTGTTGAAACAAGGACATCAATACCTAGGGCATGGATACTTTTTATACTTTTTATACTATTTTTATCTTTTTCATATGTGTGAAACAAAGACCTTGATGCTCATTGAAAAACCTACATTACATTTTACCATCCCCCCTTTGAAATAACCTAGCCAACAACAATCAAAATACACAAAGAAATAAAAACTTAGAACCCACAACTATAACCACAACCAACAACCACAAGAATACATGAAGAAACAAAAACTTAGCCATGGAAAATGAAGCCTTGAAACAAAACAAAGGTAGAAAGTACGAGAGGGGCTAGATGAATACTTAATATATATGAAAGAGAAGCTTGCGAGTCACAAAACTATGAAACACTCACATATATTGTGTGTGATTGCTTTATTATCAATGTCAAATTTCTTTTTTAATGGAGAGTTTTGTGTAATATTTTATATTATTTTCAATTATTTGATGAGAATATTTTATTTTATTAATATATTTTTTTTAGATTTGAAGATTAAGGAGTATTTATTTTGTCCATGGCATTTGGGCACAATTTTACTTTCATTTTTTATTTGTACATTTCTACAATATTTGGAATTTGGTGGATGTCAAGAAACATGTCATTATCTTCATCAATTGTGCACAACTAATTGAAATACAATCCTATGATGAAAAATTTATTTTTGATTTTTATATAGGCTAACAAAAGAATTGATTAGTCACATCACCTTCAAGATTATAGTGAAAAATTCCTCAGGTCCATTTCAAGATCCTTATTCTTCATGTAATGAACACTACAAAATTGGTGTATTTTTAGTATAAAAGCTAGTAAATAATTTGAATTGAATTTGATTTTATATACACATAAAAATATGGATTGGTTTTAATTTTTAATTGTTATTACTATTTTAAATTAAATTTTTAAGTCTAAAAATGATTTCCTTTTACTAATTCTTTCAAATTAGTTCTTATGAATAGATTTGAATGTAATATTTATTAACTTGTGTGCTATAGTGTATTATTTAAGGGTAAAATATAATTCACTTAAAATCATCTCAAACAATTGAAGAGTTGTTATCCATATTGCATTATCACATACAAAGCACATCATAGAACATTAACATTGCATCATTAACTTATATCAACATCTTAGGTAATCATTACAAGTCTACCAAATATCTGCTACCTTTCTTACCCAACCATTAAATTGGTAACAAGGGTTTGATGAAAGGAAAACAACTCTAGCCTAATAAGTTCCTCATTGGTCAACATAAAAACCAAACATTTGTAGATATATATTGCAAACATTGAAGTAAACAAATTTCATGCATCTAAAGACCATATTTGCATTGAAAATTAAAAACGTGAGTAGAGTTCATATGCACAAGAATCAAGTTCATTTCTACTAGTGCAAAGATCAATTCTACAAGGAATAATTAATACAAAATATTTCATATCATTTCAAAAGCACTAATAAATTGAAAAAATAATTTGCCATCGATCATAGAGAATCTTCATAAGTTTTGATCTAAGTAATATTTTCTTATTTATTTGATTTTTTAGAATTTATTTTAGTGCATTAATGTGTTACAAATATTCATCCCAGGTTAAAGTGTTTATTCATTTTGTTTCAAGCTAATTAACGAAGGATATTTTTAAAGACTTTAAAAACAAAAAAACATTGAACATTTTCTATTAGACCTAAAAGTATCCAATCGAGAAATAAATAAATAAACCATTCAAAGAAAAATAAATAGAGAAATTTATAGTTTCAATAAATTTAGAAATAAAACAGTCTTATAAATTCAGTTGAATGAGATAGTGAGTAAGAGGGAAAATACGTGTTGCTTCAACATGCCTCTCAATAGAGAAAAGCATGGGCATTTCACCTAGGGCCAACTTATTAACATGAATTTTATATTTTAAAAGAATATATTATTTATCACTCATTCCTTTACCTTCATATCTTATGAGATTGATTCCGTGGTATTTGTAATCTCTGATTTCTAATTTTTTCCTTCATGCATACTTTCAAATTTGATGATGCAAAGATAAAATTTATATTGGCTATGAGATATGATCCAATCCTAATCCCTAATGCTCAAAAGTGGTATGACTTATAAGGTATCCCTAACCCTTGATCCCCAACAAGTTTGAAATCCTTAAACTCTCGCATTTTACAATATACACTCCCATCTACCACTCTACACATTCCAAACCACCATTAATGACTAGATATTATTTTGCAACTAACTCAAGGAGGTTTTCATTACAAAAATTATTTGTCTATCTCAAGAGCATGGATTCACATGAATTTTTATTAGTAGAAGATTAGGAGGCTATTTCTCTTATTGTGGTGGTTATTTTTTGTATGGTAATAGTTTTCATGCAAGATCCAAACTACTATTTTACTAGATTTCATGGGATCTTAACTTGTTTAACATGTAATATTGATGGAACCAAATTTTTATTTATATTTTAGGGATTCCGTTGATCAAATTATGTGTTATAAATATTAAAATTTATTCCTTCCTTCTTTTTCATGTGACTATAATGTTGAGCAAGATCTAGGATTTTAGCTATGCATTTTTAGTCACTATTAGAACATCCCATCTTACAAATCATAGAGAGGTAGCTATCTTGTAGAAAAAAATTGTAACTAAAAGTATCCTTAGCCTATTATACTTGATTTTATAAAAAAATCTAGATGAAAAATTGTGATAGTTTTTTCTTAGCTTAAATTTTTCTCTCGCTACTTTTATTTATCTGAATATAA
Source organism: Sequoiadendron giganteum (assembly GCA_007115665.2). Classification (NCBI taxonomy): domain Eukaryota; kingdom Viridiplantae; phylum Streptophyta; class Pinopsida; order Cupressales; family Cupressaceae; genus Sequoiadendron; species Sequoiadendron giganteum. The sequence goes on along the minus strand of CM021105.1, from coordinate 613,594,844 downwards.
TAATGATTTGATAAGTTTTTTTAATCACTTTAATGAATTTAAAATGTTATTTGTAGTTTTATTTTCAATATTTCATATAGATTTCTAGAAGTTTGGACAATGATTATTAACCATGTTCAATTAAAAAATATAATATCTTTTTTTTTATCTATGGGTTGTTTCTTCTAGTTTTTTGTGACTATAGCCCAATATAAGGTATTGATATCGAAAACTTTGACCCTCAATGTACTTTAAGATTAAAAAAAATCTTCACTAGTAATTTAAGAGTAAGAAATTATATTTATTTCAGGATTAAACATTTTAACTAGGGAAATATCTCCAATAATCCTTGAAGGATTTCACCTTAAGGTAATCATTTCCTATATAAGGTCCGCATCTTACAATCTTGCACAATGGCCTCATTAGCATTAGAGAGTTCATGTATGTAGTAGGTTAGTCCTTTGGTCTAGGGAGAAATTTTTGGGTTGAACATATATTGGATACTATTATAGTTTATTTACTTGCATATATATATATAAGGTATTTTTTGTTTTTTTAAATGTCATTTGTGTCACTAGAAGTTGTGAGAACATTAAGTTTCATATATATATATATACTTCTCATTTTTTTATTTTTTTGAGAAATTTGTTCCAAAATGTTGTTACATATGTATCTAGTAGATATTTTCAATAGGAAGAGATGTGACCCAAATCTAAGTCAAATTCATGGGTGTGGAAGATTTGGATGTGATTATTTATTTGTAATTCAACATTTCTTCAATACAAAAAAAAGAGCCCTATGCCACCTAAAAGAAATAAATGAAGACTAATTAATTACATAAATACTTTTTAATGTCCCCCAAAAACATGCCAAAATACAAAAGTATAACGAATATAATATTATATTTACTCTCCCTATAAAATGACCTATTCTCAATATTTTTCATCATCTAATACAACTGTGAAAGACATAAATTAAATAACCAGTACACACTAAAATATATGAAATGAGAATTTCGTGAAAAGCTCAAAGGGATTAAATTAAATTATTGGAATGTTTGCCCAGGTGCGTGCATCCCGTGTTCTAATTTCTTTCATTTCTTTCACATGACGAAAATTGTCGCGTGTATATTTTGTCTTGCGTTTGTCTATAAAGAAATTCATTCGTACGTTAAGAAAATAAAACAAATTAATTCAGCTCTGATTTAAACTAGATACCAAACACTACCCCACAAATTCAAATGCTTTTTAAATAAACAACTCACCAACAGTAATAAAAATCATCGGGCATCTTGTAAAGGCAGAAACGTTAAATCGGTCCAGTCTCTAAGATACGTAAATGTATTAAATGATAATCCCATGATAAGGCTCAAAGGGATTAAATTAAATTACTGGAATGTTGAATGTTGTGCCAAAAGTGCCTGGGTCCCGTATTTTTTCCCATGACCCAAATTGTCTCGGGTATATTGTGTATTACGTGCTTGTCTATAAGAAATTCATTCGTACGTTAAAGAAAATAAAATATATTACTCCATCCCAAATTCAACTCTTGTTTAAACTACCAACCAAATCCAAATGCAATTTCAATAATCTCCTCACCGATAGCCTAGTAATCAAAATCATCGGAGGCAGTCAAAAACTACCCACCAAATTCGAATGGATTTTCAATCAACTCCTCGCCTTTGCTTGTTAAGGCAGAAAAGGCGAGTTATACTATCCAGTTAAATCGTCAGACGGGGTAGCTGTAACAGAAACAATAACAGTAACAGTAGCACCTCTTGATGGGTATAAATAAATCTCAAAGGCATTGCCAATCCATCATACAAGTAGAGAGAGAGCAAGCAGCGCTGTGTTTATCTTTCAGATCTGGCTATGGTATACTATATATTGAGTAGGAATATAGAATATAGAATAGGATTTTAGTTTCATTTGAGTTTGAATCTAGAAGCATAATACTGGGACTAAGATTATTCTGTGTGAGTGCAGAAGACAGTCGAGTACAAAGCAAGCGTGGCAGTGTTAGTGGTGTTGGTGTGTTTGGGAAGCAGTCTGGGCGTTGGAATTTTGATGGTGAGGGGGGATCCAAAATGCAGCCTTAAAAGAAATAGGGCAGTGTTAGACGATGCTAGAGTAAACACGACCTATACCACCACCACTACCCCAACCACTAGCCCTAGCATTACATCTACAGGAAACACAACCAATACCAGTGATACTACCGCCACCTCCACCTCTACCACCAGCACTACCACCAGCACCACCACTAGCACCACCACCACCACTACCACTAGCGCTGCCACGCTCACCAATGATGTCCCTATCAGTTTTATGATACTTATATAAAACACAAAGTAGTGCGGATCGAACAAGCAGTGGAGGAAACAGTACCTATACACTGATGTAATACTACAGAAAACCCTGTGTATACACGTATTTAGGTTTTCATAGGTAACACACTTCATGCTAAATATGCGTGACGATCACTCGCCGCCCATTTTCTTACGGTTTGTGTCGTCAGTCGTAAGTACCGATGCTCATCACCTATGCCTATTTCTTATCCCCTCGCACGGTCAATTCATTGCTTCAAAGCTTTTGTGTAAATATCAAAATAATTCTACATTGTATTTTTCACTAGGCTTGGTGAAAATTAATTTATAAATTATTAGCAGATGCAGAGTTTGGAGGTGCAATGGTTTTACTTTAATAAAATAAGAGTTGCACAGTAATGAAGGGTTTGTCATAAAATTTTAAAATAGTTTTGTTTGTATTTGTTGTATTTGGAGCTATTCAATAAAATATGGTCCATATTAAGAAAAAAAAAATACAGTTCACCCTTAATATCTTAATATTAGCTTATAAAGTTGACTCTAACTATAATGATAATTGAATCCTAACCCTAACCCTAATTAAACCCTAATTTTAACCCTAACACTTACAATAATTAAATTTTCACTCTAAGCCTAACCGTAATTAAATCATATTATTAGGGTTGAATTAGAATTAGGTTTAGGGTTCAATTAGAGTTTTAGTATAAATTTTGGGGTTAAGGTTATTTATTTCTTGATATTAGTTTATAAATTTGAAATTAATGATAAATATATTAAACAAAGAAAAGTTAGTACATATTTTTATTGGTATGTGAAATTAAGTACTATTAGGAATAGAATTATAAATGTTTTAACATTAGATTATAAATTTGGCATTAATGAAAAATATTAGAAACAAAATAAGTATTTTGTCGATGTACACTTAGCTTTCCACCTAGCTTACTTAAGCATAGTCAGGTGTCATGTTAGTTCAGTTCACACCTCACTTCTATCCACTTCATGTGGATCTCGATCTCTTGTTATTTCCTATTTAGATAGCTCTTTGCATTCAATCTATCATGGGGTTTTACAACATTTTGTGCTTGTTTTCTATCTTCTAGATCTTCCTAATTCTAACATGGTATCAGAGCTAGAAGGAGGTAGTTTTAGGCCTTTAATTAAACAATTATATTATTTTTAGTTCAAATCAACCCCATTGTGGAGGCACAAATTGACACAGGTGATTTGAGGTGTGTCTATCTTTTACAGACGAAGATTTGTATTTGGTCAAGCACTCGAGATTGATAAATCTGCCATTGACCATGGAAATTTGGCAAAGCACCGTGTGAGAAATATACTCTTAGCGTTTGAAATCCTACGTACCAAAGATCCCACAATTCATTGTGTAGGTTGTGATTCCTTTTGCAGGATCAAGATGTGACTATTCACCATTAGCAGGCCACACAAAGGCTCTTGCATGTGCTGCTAAATACATCAAACCTCTTCAAGCATCTTCCTGGAACAAAAAATCGTATAGGTCTTGCTTTGCATACCCACACAACCACTTTTGAAGGCAACTTGCCCCCATTTATTTGTCAACACTCCCACATGCTATGCCATGGGTTTGTCTAGTTAGGAGGCACGCCAATAGCCCATGTGAGTTTGACCTTCAAGGCATAGTGAAGGGTTTGTAAAAACCTGTTGATTATCTAAGGAGAGGGGCTGCATTGGAAGAATTTGGGAGGTGGATGACTAGCACCCAACCTATGGCCTTCACCTCTTTTCTGCATGATTATTCCCAGCGTGTGCATGATCAGTTTATTGGAGCCACACTTGCGTGATGAGTTTATTTGAGCCACACTTACGTCACAGTGAGCACTTTATTGAAGCCACTTTTTTGAAAGAGAAAGCCTCAATTATGATTTGGAGGCATGATTTTCTCAATTGGAGGCATAAATTGTTGCATTTTAGGTATGAACTATTGCATTGAAGGAAAAATTGGATCAATCGATTAGATTGGCCTACCCCTAAGGCCATTGAAGTTGAATATGTAGGTGTGAACCCCAAAACCTGCAAATGCACAAGAGGAACAAAACACATTAGGTTGTTAGATCAAATGCATGCAAACAAGTATGAGAGATTCCCCATGAAATCCATCCATTCAAGCTAAAAATTAGGAAATGAAGAACACAATACAAGAAAATAAAATTAAATCCTAATTAAGCCAATAGATTAGTGATTCCATGGGGGAATTGGTGCAAATGAAGTGTTGCAATTGGCCCTTTCCCAATTCCTAAGTTGCAATGTTGATTGATTGAGCAATGGTCAAATCTTCAAAGAGATTTGAGCATGACCTTGTTACAAATTGTGAAAATGGTGATAGATTGAGTGAAATGGGTAAAATTGGCTCTGAATATGAAGAGAGTAATTTTGCATGAAGATTGTGGATGAGAAATAAGGAGAGAAACCTCCAATTTAAAACATTCAATTTGGAAAATAAAGTGAGATTTGAGCAATGTGGGACTAACTTCCAATCCAATGGTTGAATGCCACATGTCATGATGTGAATGGTTAGTGGTTGTGCACATTTTGGCCAAAGTGCCAATAAATGCACTTATTTTGAATTTGAATTTGTGAGATGACTTGTTGAAGAGGGAAGAGAAATGGAGTTATTGTCACTTGGCTCAAGGCCAAGGACATGTAAGAGGCCATAAATGCCCTGTTGGAAGGACCAAGTCAACTTGGCTTTTTTGAATTCAAATGAGGGAATATTCCCTTTTGATGCCATGTGAGGGAAAATAGAGAATTAAATAAAACAAAGTATTTGATTTATTGTGCAACTTGCATTCTCTAGAGGATTTTAATGAGATGAATTAAGTTAATCATGGTTTTGATTAATTTAATGAATAATTAGATGATGTGACAATTTAGACTTCAATTTATGAATTGATTTAAGTCAAGAATTGAGGGGAAAAAATTAATTAAATAAATGATTTGATTTATTTAACTAAGGAGGAATATGTTAGATTAAATCAAATAAGGTTTAATTTATTCAATTTAATAAGAGGCTTTTAGAGAATTTAATCAAAATAAAAAATGATTTATTTAATTAAATAAAAATGCAAGGTTAATTAAATTAAATTGATTAATTTAATCAAAGGAGGTGATAGACTTAATCTGATAAATAATTATTCAGTAGATTAAGAGATAGAATTACGATGAAATGTTGAGAGTGTGATTTCAGAGGAAATGATGTTAGTGATTAGGATCAAATGTCCCAAACCGGAAATGTACATTTTCCATCTCTACATTTTGCCCCTCTTTGAAGCAATGTACTTGTTGCATTGTTTCAAAGAATAAACTGTTGTGATCAAAGGTTTAGATATTTTCTTGATTTTTTCAAATGCCCCACTCCTACCCTAGCGGAAGGATAATGTTGGATACTGCCCCCTCGAGAGATCAGACAAAATTTTGATTTTTTGGATGATCTCGAGAAAAAAGATGATGAGGTGTTCAACAGGCCAAAAATGCCCCAGGATACCTAGAAATAGGTTAAAACACCCAAAAAAGATGTAACATGGCCCTCGGTTGGATGAAAACGGGATGAGGGGACCAAAACTCTAGTTGGAAGGTCAAATTAGGTAAAAAGAAACCCTATTTTCAGGTTAAAATAGACCTCAAGGGGCCACTTTCAATACATCTGCAATCTTAAACCTTGAAAAATTTGATAGCCAAAGCTCTGAGACTTGGTCACAATGGCATAATGACAACTTCCTCTGTACGTGTCAGAGTGGGTATGAGAACATCAGTGACCGGTCACCGCAAGACCCGTGGTATGTACCCCTATCCAACTTTTGTTTTTCTCATTATTCATGCATTAATTAGGGCTTAGGTAGGGTCTAGGCGGTGCGACACGATATACCGTCATGGAAAATGCAAAATCGGGGCTGCACAGTCCTATACAGAACCACTTGTGCATAGAGTTTTGTGCAACCCAGTTTAGGTTTGAGGGTTTTCAGTCACCAAACTCGATCGCTTGCACAAATAGCGCCACGTGGGCCAGTTTGTCAAATTTGGGTATCAAAGTCCGCTACGCAATGTAATTTGGAACATTACAAACTACACTGCTTTTGCTATTTCGAAAGAGAAATGTGATAGAAACAACAGATTTTCCTTAGGGAAACTGACACGACATCTTTCTTTGCACAGGAGAGTCATGATGTCATTCATTTGAGGGAGCATCGATGGCCAGTACTTGAGAGATTAAAGGATATACATGTATTCCTCCAGAAGAAGCTTGGGATGCTTGGTCTACAGCATGGTGCATATGTTCATCCTATTCAAGCACATATGGGTATGATGGATGCATTGGCCGAGCAGTGGCACAACGAGACATCGTCCTTTCATCTTCCTACTAGCGAGGCCACCATTACTCTTGAGGATGTCTGGCGCATCCTGCAACTACCCATTCATGGAGCCCGAATGATCTATGATTTGGAGGCGGGTAGGGATGCTTGCTTTGGTGTTATGGGTATTGATGAGCTTATCCTTTCTAATGGACAGATAGATTTGGAGCAGTACCGAGGGATAGCCCCTACCTACGGCCTGATTGTGGCCACCATTATTTCTGGTCTTGTAGCTCCTGATTAGCATGGCCGATATTTCAATCCAAGTTGGGGATTGGCATGAAAGCAGATGTGCGCTCACTGAGTTTACTTTCCCTGGGGACGAGTACTGCTGGCCTCTTTGTACCGAGATTTGCATGAGTTTTCCTATTTGGACGGTCGGGCTCTTGGGGCTGGGTTGACTCTTCTACACATTTGGGCATGGGAGCGGATCCCATTGCTTCATCCCATTGTGACACTGGTTATTCTATATATTGATGACCCTGTTGTGTGGTGGTACGACGAGGCAAATATTCACTTTACCCACATGGGTATAGATGGTATAGCCTACTGGCGGCGGGTTCTGGATGAGATGATAGTGTTTATATGGAGGCCATGGATGGGTATAGGGCCATGGTATGATGATGCTCAACAACTCTTCTTTGCTCACTAGGACATACTCATGCAGGGCCGGGAGCTACCTATGATAGAGAGGTACCTTCCTAACAAGATAGCCAAATAGTTTGGCGAGGTGCAGGACATCCTTGATGATGAGTATATGGCTGTCTTTGCCCGTACAACAAAGGAGATAGCATGGGGGTAGTTGATTTCAAAAGAGGAGGTAGTGTCCTTATTTACACAGTTAGTGGCTCAGTTGTGGCCATATGATCAGGGGCCAGAAGATGCAGGGGTGACTCCAGCATACAAGGCATGGTTTAGACCTCCACTGAGATTAATAGTTCCTGGGACAGTGCTTCCATGTTGGAGGCCCAGAGGTAGGTCAATAGGAAGAGGTCGAGGAGGTGCACCACCTCCTCAGAAGTCACCTCCAAGAGACGGAGCACAACAGGTAGCAAGAGTGGATGGGTAACCCTAGGTGGCACCATAGCACTAGCCAGTAGCACAACCAGTAGGAAAACCAATGAGATAGTCAACAGGGTAGCTAGATATCCGTGATGCATTGATTCAGCAATTACAGGGCCAGGTACAGGTTCTGAGAGATGAACGAGATGAGGCCCGGCAGCAGGTTGCTATAGTTACAACTGAGAGAGATCAAGCCTAATCCAAGAGAGATTAGGATATTGGCCAACAGAGGTAGTTAGAGAGCATAGCTTCCACATCTCGGGGCCGGTCAGTTGACATTCGAGAGTATAGAGAGGCTATTAGAGAGACTGAGTACTATTGGCAAAACTATCAGCAAGTAGTTCCATCAACGAGCAGGGTGCCAAATTTCTCCCAGCAGACAGGGAGGCGACCGACCGAGGATCATGGTGACCGACATGTGGGGGACAAAAACAGTCAGCAGGGCTAGCCCTTTTTTGATCACAAATAGTTTTGCATTTTTGATTTATGGGCTGCACTATTTTGGCCTTATTGTACCATGTATTTGATATACACTTGATCCGACCTGTATCATAATAGTATTTTTTGATCATATATATCAGATAATTCACCTTTTATAATATGTATGGTGCACATGTATGATATGTAGCTTTACTATGATGCTATGAGATGTTCATATTCTTATGCTTATGTGATGTAATGTATGTTTCTAATGGATTCATTTCTTTTTGTATATTTTCTATGCTTTTTAATGGTGATCCTATGGATGTAATAATGTAATGATATGTAAATGGTAATGGATGCAAATGATTATGTATGATGTAATGCTTTCTTAAAGTGCTTAGAATAAAAAATTTATATTATTCCTCATAACTTAAGATAATGATATGATCCAATGTGCTAATGATTATGCAGATGCAAAGTGTATGCATTGGTGATGTTTTGATTACTGTCATGATACCATGTTAGTGTGGAAGGAAGATAGAAGAATTTAGAATTAGTTAGTTAGAATGGTGATGGTGATTTGCATTTCTAGGAATTAGGATTTTCAAAGGGTCAATTGCATTATGTTTGATAACACACATAGGTACAATGCATCAAGGTATAAAGGACCAGGATGGTGTTTGTACCTAGTGTGATGGATTTTGACTCGACAAATAGATTAGAAGTATTATTGCTCATACTTGGCATATGTACTTCGTTTAGGATATAGTTTAGACATTCTAAATATCTTGAGCCGAAACACAAGAAAGCGAGCTTTCCTATGTGGTTAACAAGATACCTAAAACATCCTCCCTACAAACCAAACAAAGCACATATGACCAAGTTATTTTACAAGAGTTTCCAACAAGCATAGTAGATAAAAAGATAATGATCCTTGCCACATTCCTTTCTCTCTAAACCCATTTATTATTTAGGCATCATCGAGATGTCCTTGGAATGAGTGCAAAATAAGATAAGTCATAAAGACCAAGATAAAGTAAAAAAACAAGTTAATGTTCTTCATATCGCTAGCCAAGGCTAAACTACTGTGGGGTACCTGATGCTTATGACCATCGTAGGAAACCTTCATCCTAGGACATGTTGTGATCAGGGTTTTGATGGGACTGATTTGGGTGATAAGCTATTGATATTCCGAGTTGACCAACTTGCTTGCTTACTGACTTAGACTTAAGACTCTAACGATTAGGGTGTTCACTTTGGAACCTGCTAGAATTGCTTTTGACTGACTCACCAAAGGGAGAAAGTGACGATTAACTTTATTATGAGTGATAAAATTCATGGGTGAAAGTGAGATGAGATGGATGCACCATTTTGGATTTTCAGATATTTTGAGGTTGTTTTTGGTATTTTTAGATTTTACGACGGAAGGACTAACTTAAAGACCTATCCTAGGGGTCTTGGGAGCTGATCCATAGATCAGACTTGCCTACATTATGCATGTAGAGACTACGCAGTTCGACTAACGATAGACTGACTTGATGGACAAACAGATTGCCCCTTTTATTTCTTAAAGGACTGACCAAAGATGCAGACTAGATGGGCAAACAGATTCCCAATGCGACGAACGCCTAAAGGACTGACCCTACTATCTCAAGGGATGATCAAAGATCAACCTTGCCTATGTTCAAGCTTAGAGACGATGTAGTTTGACAAGGTGAAAAACTGAGAAGACTCAATGATGATTTTTTTTGAAGATTTTGTGATATTTTGACATGTTTTTGGTTTTTTGAATGACTTGGATGTTTTTGGATTTTTTTGATGAATTTTTTAATGTTTTTGATTTTTTGATATTTCGAGAAGATTTCAAGAATATACACAAATTTGATCTGATGTCGATACAGGAACATGCCCCCAGTATGGTGCGATAGACTACTTCGATATAGGCAGGACAAACTGACCTTAGGAATATGTCAAGTAGTACTATGGTGGAATATGATATGGACACCAACTCAAGCTATGGTATGGATGCGAGCAGATGGGTGTATGGATGATTAATGAAATGTGATGGAATGGATGGGTGAGTCATGCAGATCTTGGTGGATAAAGAGTTCTTTATTTATGCTTGGTGCCTGTTTGCTAGGTTTTCACCAAGGTACTTGTCCAAAGCACTACCGAAGTGGTTTTCACTAGAGGATGATTTTTTTCTTGCTTTTTCAATCCTCTTTTTGATTTTTTTTGGATTTTTTTTATATTTTTTGAGTTTTTTGTTGTCGCCAAGACACCTGTTTGCCAGGTTTTCATCAAGGTAACCATTTTTTTAGGACGTTTTCTGATTGTTTTTGTATTTTCTGGTTCTATACCTTGCAAGTTCTTAGGCATAAAACTTTTTGAGATGACAATTATTCATGGGTTCCTGCAGAGGCTCGCCCTCTGGTGCCAACAACTGATATGCCCCAGATTTATAGCTTCCAGTGATGATGAAAGGTCCTAGTCAGTTGGGCTCAAATTTTCCCTTGCTATCTGGGTTTGGTACATTCTTTTGGTTCTCTTTTAGCACAAGGTCACCAACTTGGAAGGTGCATTGCTTGATCTTGTTGTAGCTCCATTTCAGGCGATTCTGGTAGACCTGTAGATGATTTTGGGCATCCATTCACTATTCATCTAGTAACTCCAGCTCATTCAGTCTTGTAACCCTGTATTCCTCATCTGTGATGAGGTTTTGCAATGATATCTGTAGTGACGGAAGCTCGATCTCAATTGGGAGTATAGCTTCTGATCCATAGACTAGGGAAAATGGGGTGGTGCCTATTGGCATGCGGATGCTACTGCGGTAGGGCCATAAAGCGGGATTTAACTGTAGATGCCAGTTAGGACCAGAGTCATTGAATTTTTTCTTAAGGATCTTCAGAATGGTTTTATTGGTAGCTTCTTCTTGGCCATTGCCTTGTGGGTAATATGGTGTGGAAAAGCGGTGTTGGATTTTGAATTTTTCACACAAGTCATAGACATCTTGATTTTTGAAAGGTGTCCCATTATCAGAGATGATGGATTGGGGAACACTGTATCGGAAAATGAGGTAGTTCAGGATGAAATTGGATACCTTCTTTCCATTGATATAGGTCATGGTAATTACTTTGACCCACTTTGTGAAATATTCAGTGGCGATGATGATGAACTTGTAGCCATTGGATGAGGTGGTTGATATTTTACCTATGAGATCGAGCCCCCATTGTGAAAAGGGCCATGGTGTTACGATAGGATGCAACTCTTGATTTGGTGCATGAATGAGGTCTCCATGCTATTGGCACTATAGACACCTTCGGACAAAGTCATGTGCCTCTCTCTCCATTGACAGTCAGTAGTATCCTGTTCTCAACAACTTCTTAGCCAAGGTCATACAATTCGAATGGGCCTCCTCAGGTGTTAAGCAACGTAGTAGGATTCCATCGATACTTCTACAGAAGAGGGTTTCTCCTAGGATGACAAATCGTAAGGACCTTTTGACAAAGGTTGACTTGAGGTTTGAGGTAATGTCAGCTAGGAGGATTCCTAATCTTAGATAGGTGTAGATGCCACGGTACCAAAGATCACCAGGACCAATGAGTTCACAAGCATACTCTGACTCTAGTACCTCGAACGTGGGTATGAGAAGATGTTCTACGAGGAATTCATGTTTCAAGACATTGCGAGGGATATCTAGCAAGGATCCGATTGTTGCCATTGCATCTGCTACTCTGTTGTTCGCCCTCAGTATTTTCTCGAAGGTGATGTCGATGAATGATTCCTTAAGGATTTCTACCACCTTTTTGTAAGGTGTGGGATTATCATATTTAGTTTGGTATTCACCGTTGGCTTGGTTAATTATAAGCTGCGAGTCTCCATAGACCTTTAATGCCTTGATTTTCCACTATGCTGCAATCTTGAGATCTATGGTTAAAGCCTCGTACTCTGCAGTTTTGTTTGTACAAGGGAATGCCAACTTGTAAGATATCGGTATACAGTCCCCTTGTGGGGTGATGAAGAACACACCAGCTCCTGACACATGTTGCGTGTCGGAGCCATCAACGTATAGTTTCTAGTGGTCGTCTATGCTGAGATTGAAAAGGGACTCATCTAGAAACTCTGATATGAGCACGTTGTCTATGTAGAGGGGAGATTCTGCTAGCTGGTCTGCAATAACTTGCCCTTTGATTTCCTTTCTCTCTACATACTCAATATCATGCTCAAATAGTATCATCACCCATTTAGCCATTCTACCTATAAGCATTGCATTGTAGTGTTTGAATTTCTGGGCTACAAACACCACTGCTAGGCAAGATTTTTTTATTGATGTGTAGTTGAGCTCATGCCCCACCATTGTTTGCTAATATAGTAAATGGCCCGCTCGTTTCCCTTTTCATCATTTTGGGCTAAAAGGGCACCAAGGGTGGTTGTTGTTGCTGAGATGTATCGAATCAATGGTTTTCCTATGATCGGCGGCATCAACATAGGCGGTGTAAGTAGGTATTCCTTGATCTTTTTAAATTCTTGTTCACACTTGTCTTCCCACCTGAATGCTACTCCCTTGTGGAGTAGGTGTGAATAGGCAATCTGTTTATCTGCTAGTTGTGCTATGAATCTTCTAATTGATTGAAGTCTACCTTTTAATCATCTGAGTTGCTTTAGTGTTCTGGGTGCTTCCATATCAAGGATTTCTTTTAAATTTGCAGGATCCACATCTATCCCTCTCATTGAAACTATGTACCCCAACAACTTTCCTGATTGTACCCCAAAGACACATTTCTTTGGGTTGAGTCTGACCTTGTATTTTTCCAGCCTATCAAAAATTGCACTTAAGGTTGCTATGTGATCCTACCTTTTCTTTGATTTAGCCAATATGTCATCCACATAATCTTTGATAGTTTTGTCAATCATGTCATGAAAGACCACTGTCATGGCTCTTTGGTATGTAGCTCTTGCATTCTTTATCCCAAACGGCATCACATTCTAGCAATAGGTACCCCAAGGATATGTAAAGATTGTCTTCTGTTGGTCCTCCTTTTCTATCCTTATCTGATTGTATCCCGAGAAGGAATCCATCGGTGATAGCATCTCATGTCCGGCCGTCATATCCACTATCATGTCAATGTTGGGTAGTGGAAGATCATCCTTAGGACATGCTTTGTTTAGATCTCTAAAGTCCGTGCAGATATAGATGCCCCCATTCAGTTTTGAGACTGTCACAAGATTAGATACCCATTATGGATAGTCAATTGGTCATATGAAGCCAACGTCTAAGAGTTTCTATAATTCTATCTTCACGAGCAGAGCTATATGTGGGTGCATTTTCCTTAACTTCTGTCTAACTGGCTTCGCTCTAGGGTAAACAGTCAAATGATGAACTAATACTCCAAGATCTAGACCTGGCATGTTAGCATAGGTTCATGTGAAGTTTTTCTTTCTTTCTCTTAAGAATGCAGCCAACAATTCATGTTCCTCTATCTGAAGTGTTTGAGCACAAAATGTGATTTGCGGTTTTGTTTCCGTTCTCAAGTTGACAGGGTTGCACTGCTCTGCTAGGACCGTTGACTTTTCTTGATGTAGAGCAGTAGGGGGGATATTAAATACTTCATCCTCTAGTGCCTCAGACAGATTTTCACCATTGGATGCATCCTTTATTTTTACTTTTTTGTGGTTAGAGAGTGCCACAGTGTGGTTTTCACTCAATAACCACGAGCTTATTCTTGATATTTTCCTTTTGCAACTGAAGGATTCAATCGTGTCCCCATAATATGCCTGGGTATCCAATGTGATGTTGAAGCCTACCTTGTGATCCCCACATGGAACTGTATCCCTTAGTCCCATCAATTTTGAGAGTGCCTCATCATTTTCGAATGAGTCTAGAATTGGTGGTCCTCTGGGTCGTGATCAATGAGTTGTGGGTGTACTAAGGTGATTTGGTGGGTTTGTTGGCTTGACTCAGTGGGTGAGGCACTAATCATAAGTAAGGCAGAATCCTCAAACAGTCTAGGGAGACCTGCTATGGTATCATCATTGGTGACGTCAAAGGTGAAATTGTCTAGTGGGATGCCTAGGCAGACGGGTGGTCTAAGGGTAGTTGTTGTTACCTTAGGAGAGGACCTAACTACCCTTCTGGGAGTACCTCTGCTATGTACGGTTATACTCGAGGGAGTATACCCAAGGCCAAAGTTTCACATTCTTCTTTCTACAATGATGGGCTCTAGCCATCCATCACTATTTCTTCCAAGCCTTTTGTTCCTGTTATAGCCCATACCAAACATCATTTATAGTCCTCTGCTAGTTTCATCCATGGGTAGGGTAGGGGTGAGCCTTTCATCTTGGTGTAATGTGTTTGAGATGTCTTCCTCATCCACGTTTTCTCGACTGAGATCCCCCAAATGGCGAAATCCAGTAGGATTTGTCCTAATAGTGCGGACAACTGTTTTAGCTAGCTAAGGTTGTCCATGAGACCTAGGAGATTGTGGTAACTCTCCTACAAAAAATGCATTCCTTTTCATTTTGTACTCACCGCATCCATTGTCCTGGATGATGTTTTTGATTTTGGATATGTCAGGGATGGCAGGTGTCTCTATCACGGAAGTGGAAGTGAGGTTGGGTGGGTCGATATATGAAGTGGATGGGCCTTCATCATTTTTTGGTACTTGGGGGATCTTATAAAACTTGGCTTCCAAGTTTTTGCAGTAGGCGAAAGGTTTAGGATCCCCATATATAGTGACCTCCTCGTTCTGGTGTGAGAACTTGATACATTGGTGATACGTTGAGGCCACTACCTTCATTCCATGGATTCACATGCATCCAAGGAGGATATTATATGGTAGGTCGAGGTCGAGGACCTGACAGGTGGTCTCCATAGTTTTTGGTCCCACTTGAATGGGGATTTGTATAGTGCCTTGAGACACTCTTTCTTGATCATCATACACCGTTATTGTGATGATTTTGTTATTATTAATGGAATCCTCGGCGAATCCAAATTTCTTTATGAGCTTTAGAGAACAAATGTTAAGGCCTGCACCTCCATCCATCGGGACTCTTTTGAATTTCTTTTTATGGATGAGCACTTGAAGGTGGAGTGCACGGTTATGAGATGGTTGTGGGGGGAAATCTTGGTTAGAGAATGTTGAGATTTGGGGTAATGATGTTACCCACCATAGCCTGAAATTGATCTGTGTCAAGGGTGGCAGAGATGGTGGAGGCTACAAATACTTCATCAAGAATCTTCCTATGGGCAGCGAAAATTTTCAATAGTTCCATGATGGAAATTTGGTCGGGGGTTCTCTTTAGTTGGTCAATGACATTGTAGTCATAGGGGATGGATTTTGTGTTAGAAATGGGGGTCTTAGTTGGTTCCCAAGAAATGCTAACCTTTTCGCCACATGTGGTGACTCCGCAGTCGTTGTTGTCTCCTTTAATATTTATGACTCTAACCATTTCATCGACGCATCCTACTATTTCTTCATACACTAGATTGGCACAAGCATATTTTTGCTTGCCTTTATTGTTCCCCTGATTATTTCCTTGATTGTTTCCTTGGTTGTGGTTCAGCATCGGATTCATGTATATTTTCAAGCCTTGCTTTCCGATTGGCTGCTCAATATTGATAATCTTATCCTCAATGAGGTCTTGGATGATGCTTTTTTACCTCATGCAATTGGTGGTAGTATGTCCTTTGACCTTATGGATGTCACAAAGGAGATTTTCTATATACCATGGTAGCTTGGTCATGGGTTCCATGTATTTCTCAGAGTTAGAGACTTTGATTAGATTCTCTCTGACCAGCTTGTTCATTATAGACTCGATAGATTCCCCAAGAGCTATGAAATTCCTCTTGGGGGGATACTTTCCTCCGGGAGGTGGTACTCCTTGATTGTTCAGATTGTTGATTTGGTTGGTGGGAGGTGGTTGTTGTTGTGCCATGACTACATTAGTCTGCACATTATTGCGATCATAATTTTGTGATTGCTGATGGGTTTGGATGTTCTGCTTAGGGGCACTGATGACCACTTTAGGATCGACCACACCGTCGTTTCTGATATTTTTGTTCCTTGACCATGTTCAAGGTTTATCATTATAGTTATTGGATGAGTGATTATCCTGTGGCAAAGTGAATGTTGATGCGCCTCCTCATGTAGTAAGGGCTCTTTCGATGTTGAGCGCCTTTGTGATCAGTTGATCATAGGATGTGATGCATTTCATTTTCAAGTAGAATGCCAAGTTTTCATCTGGATTGGATATGATGGTGCAAAATTTTTGCTCCTCTAGCATGGTCAACTTGCTTTGATTGGCCTTGGATCGCCATCTTTGCAAAAAGGATGCAAACAACTCTCCTTTCCTTTTTTTGAGTGTTGATAGTTCTTCCAAAATAACATCTGCACCCATGTTGAAAGCATAATTTTTAAGGAAAGATTCCACAATTTCCTTGAATTTTTTAATACCTGTGGGTAGGCGATAAAACCATTCCATAGCTAGACTAGTCAGATCACCGGGGAAGAATCACATTAGATGTGTGTCATCGTATGCAACTTCCATGCAATGCACCTAAAATTCCCTGACATGGTTTTCAGGGTTGCCTATTCCATTATATTTGTCAAATTTGAGGATCTCAAATCCCTTTGGGGATAGTACCATCGTGAGAATTCTATCAAAAGGATAAGGGCACAAGTTGCCTAGTGTTCTTGTTGTTTTTCCTTCTTGAAAATCCAACACTTGTTGCGAGATCAGTTTGATTTTTGTTGCAACATCTTTGCTTAGGTTGAGAGGTGGAATGAATGAGTTGTGAGGTGTTTGAGGTGTTTGATGGGTGGGAACAGTACTAGTGGGAATTTGCTGCAAGCTCTGTTGTGTGTTCAAATCTTGATGGTATGCCTGTATTTGTGTCAACAACACTTGTTTTTGAAACTACTGTTGTTGTTCCAACAATGCTTGTTGTTGGTCCATATTTTGTTGTTCCCATGAAGCCTATTGTTGGTCAAGTTGTTGTTGTGCTAACAAAGCTTGTTGTTGGTCTAGCTATTGTTGCGCCAACAAAGCTTGTTGTTGGTCAAGCTGCTATTGTGCCAAAAAAGCTTGTTGTTTGGCTTGTTGTTGTGCTTGAAAGTCTTGTAGGGCTTGTTGGTATGCTTGCAGATGGATTGCTTGCATTTGTGCTTGGTATTGGGCTTGTGCCTATTGCTCGGCTTGTGCTTGTGCTTGGGCTTGACCTTGTTCTGGTGCTTGTGCTTGTGCTTGGGCTTGCGCTTGTGCTTGTGCTTTCTACTTTTGCTTGAGTACTCTTTGTTTTTTGGCTCTTTGAATGGTTTGGATTAGAGTGGTGAATGAATTTTTCATGTTGGCTTTTGGTGGGATTGGTGGTGGAACAGGAATCATGCCAACCATTGTGACAGGTGAAAGGATTATGGTGGTGATTGGGATTTGGGTTGTTGGCGGGGTGGTCGAGATGCTTGGTCCTTGAGAGAGTATGCTTTGGGATATTTGAGGACCGATTGATGTAGTGGCTTGAATGGTTGCCACTTGTTGTTGTGATGTTTCAGGCCAGAAGAGGGAATTTTATGTGATGTTCATATTGCCCAGTTCTGAGAAAGTATCGGTATTTAGGGGGGGAGAACCTAATCTGAGAGGTGATGTGGTTGTAAATGGAAATGGGGGAAGAGATGGTATGCTACCCTGGAATGAAAAATGATTAGCAATATTGGTTTTTCCAAATAAACCACCTTCTCCTTGTGGTAGAGAAGTTTGCATGTTTGGTTGATAGGCTGGTGAGGCGTGGAATGAAGATGAAGCAGCGAGATTATGGAATGTGAGTGGGATGTAGGGTGTAATGGATTTATCGAGACAAAACTATCCAGTGCAGTGGTGATGGCCACCTCTTTGTTGGTCACAAGGCGATGCTGCTGCAACTCTCAAAACATAGCACTCCCTTTGTTCACCATTAGTGAGGTTGGTGTGATGGTTGATTTGGTGTGAGGCATTTCTTGATTGATATTTGATATAGGGGATGCGTTCATGAGAGGCATGTCCGTACTAGTACTTGTGTCAAGGTCAGAAGGGAAATGGACCCCTCCTTCCACTAATGTGTTTTAGTATTTGAACATGGCACTGACAATTTTGTGGTTCTTTGGATTTTGACCAATTTTTATCATTTCAGATTGTGTCATCCCCATATCCTCGTTTGTGATGTCCTTTTCATAGCTCTCCTCTAGAGGATTTTGTGATGGTAAAGAAGAGTTACTTGGGGGATTGCCTGATCCCGCAAGGTTTATTTTGGAGGTTACCTGACTCATGTCAATGGAATTTGATATTCCATTGATATTTTCCATGTTCTTCTTGTATTGTGATCTTGTTTGAACCATAAAAAATAGGGATCATTTGATCCTAACCTTTTAGGCCCAAAAGAGAAGAACTAGGGAGGTCAAAGATCAAAGAAGGTGGTAATGATGATGGGATAAATGGATGAAGTGTGTGAGTGAAACCTTTTGGAGAGCCTTTGAAGGGTTATGCTAAACTTGTTAGGAATTAGATTGATTGTGATGGTTTGACAATGTGTATTGAGCCAAACAAGATTGTAGTGAAGTTGTAGTCCCTAGGAAGTTGTATTATCCTAGGGAACTTGCACAAGAGGATGAATTGACTAAGTGTGTTAAGCCAATGTGATTTTGAACTAGTAGACCTTGAACTAGTAGACCTAGGAAGTTGTATTATCCTAGAGGTAAATTCGTCCAAGAGATTTGACTATTTTGGCTAGGTGTGTTCAGCCAAGATAGGGTGGTGTTGGTTTAGCCCTTTAAGTTTAGCATGAGTGATTTTTCTAGAGTTCCCAAGAAATTTTTCTGATGGGGTGGGATTTGATTTGATGGATAGATGGATGAGGATGACAAATTTTATCTTAGAATTAAACCTAGATACAACTCTCTTTACAAAAACTCGGTGTTAAAGAACACGCTAGACTTCCTATGGGAGAAAAGCAAACCTTTCGAAAAGTTCAAGATTTTTTGATAGTAGAATGCATACAAAGTTGGATTATTTCTGGAAGCTTTTTTGTAGAAATTGTATACTATTATTTCTTTGAATTCAAAAAGTCTCTTAAGGTGCTCCTCATGAGCTTTTAGACTAAGCTTCTTGAACTTTGGTTTTGGGATTTTGATCTTGTAGGAAATCTTTTGGATCAACACATATGTAGTTCAATTTTTCCTTTTATCTTGGCTTAATGAATTCTTTTTTACCAAAGACACTTGCTTGCTTTATTTTTCAAACTATATGTCTAATGTCCCACTTTCTTTCTCATCCCACAAGGTCCATTGTGTGGAAATCAAGGAAACGAGGGAAAAATTTACCTATGTTTAACCTTATCAAAAACAAATGATGATAGAATCCACGCACTTAGAAACGTCTAACGATATGATCCCTAGGGATAGCAAGAGTGCCTAAATTCGTCAAAGGTATTTGTTTCAAAAAGGGGTTTGAAATTTGGAGGTTTTGTGAATGTTTGTTTTGCAAATGTTTTTAGGCCTAAGCAATGTGTTTTCCACTTCCAAGCACTTTTTACAACCCTAGGATGATGAGACAATATTCTGCTGGGTTCCCATTTGGATAAATCTAGCTACACATATTTTGTGCGAATGGCTAAATGCTTGACCACACTGGCTCCCCTCCACGACACACACTTCTCGGGTCAGCCAAGCATTAGTACCCATGAATCTCCCATGGCATACTTTCCATCTCTACAACAAAACCAAATGTATAACATGGGGTGGCTTCAAAGGACATGACCTTTTGCACCAATAAAATAGACAAGGTTTTGGCATTTTTCTAAATAAAGGGTTTAAATTCAGGCATTCAGTTCTTGGGAAATTATCCAACATCGACGAGAGTCCATTTATGTCTATCTCGTTGGAATAATCCTTGTGATTCTTAACTTTCCTCAAGAATCCACACTTATATACTGGTTGGAAGTCGCTTGGCTTTAATGTGTTCCCGATTGAGTCATTCCCTTGGGTGATTAATTTTTCCCACAAGGTAGGCCCTCTAAGATAAAAAAAAGCGAATAAACATATTCGTAGTTCGATCAACCTTCATTTAGAAACAAAGGGAGAACACTCGCAATAATTTTATTCACACTCACACGTTTTGTTCAGTTGTTAGGTACCCAAATTAAAATGTGGAGGCAATCTTTTATGCAACTTAATGTCACCAAAAAGACTTTTGATTCTCAAGATCACCTTGAGGCGCGAGAGAAGTGCATACTACTTTTCAAATAACACTACTTTGCACAAAAGATTACAAGACACAAAGACCACAAGTTCATTTTAAATCCCTCAAAGCAATAATGAATTCTTTTTAAGGACCAAAGGAAATGTGAGATTGCTTTGTTCAATTGTTATCCTTTAAAATCTAGTATGTTTGTCTAAGGTTCTTTTTAGCCTCTTGGCAACTTTTGAAAAGGAATTTGATTGTTTATTTTAGAACCCCAAATAAATTTAGTGTTCCTAAGGCAAATGACATTAACAAATTCCTTTTAAACAAGAATCTAGAAATCCTTAAAGAGTGTTGAAGAACACTTTAGTGTTTAAGAAAACTTTGTACGAAATGAGCATGGTGTCATAACGAATGTCCTACTTTGCTTCAAAAGGGGAAGTTTTCTTGTTCTTTTTGAACCCAAAGTAAATCTAGTGTTTCTAAGGCCAAAGGTATTAACAAATTTCTCTTAACAAGCAGAATTTTAAAATCCCCCAAAAGTGTCGAAGAACACTTTAGTGTTTAAAAACGCTTTTTCTTGCATGATGAGTATGAGGTCATGATGAGATTCCAACCTGCAAAATGATAGAAAACTAGAGAGCATAAGACAACAAACAAGGTTAGGAATAAAAAAATCCAAAACTTAAAAAACACATGTCAATTTTAAATCTCACTATTTTTTCGTGGCGCAGTTTGTAAAAGCAGTGGAGTTGGTGAAAGCGGTGCTATCTAGCACCATGCGGTTGACTTTGAGAGGCAATCTACAAAAAAAAATAGTGAAAAAGCAGCGTGACAGAGGTAAGCGACATAGTTTGGAAGCGGCCCTATTTGAAAATTCAAAATTTTTTAGGCGAGAAACCTAGAGCGGCGGATTTTGGAGGAAACGCGGTGCGATATGGCACCACGATGCTGAAGGTGGTGCAGTATAGCACCAAGGAGGTGAATGCAGTGGACTTAGGAAGTTTGAAAAAATGACAGGCGGGTAGAAAAGCAACAAGGTTAACACACCCTATGTGGGACGGTATGGCACCGCTTCCATGAAAGCGATGAAGTATTGCATCGCACCTATGAAAGCGGCTCAATATGGTGCCATGTGGCTATTTCCTGTGACCTACGAGAAAACGTTAAGGAAAACACGAAATTTTACAAAAAAACGTGATTCATTTCTTTTCATGCCCTCCTTCTAGCACCAAAATGTGAATCCCTAAACCTGCAAATGCACAAGAGCAATAAAACACATTACATTGTTAGATCAAAAGCATGCAAACAAGTATGAGAGATTCCCCATGTAATCCATCCATAAAATTTAAAAATTAGGAAATGAAGAACACAATACAAGACAACAAAATTAAATCCTAATTGAGCCAAAATATTAGTGATCCCGTGGGGGAATTTGTGCCAATGAAGTGTTGCAATTGGACCTTTCCCAATTCCTAAGTTGCAATGTTGATTGATTGAGCGATGGTCGAATCTCCAAAGAGATTTGAGCATAACCTTGTTACAAATTGTGAAAATGGTGATAGATTGAGTGAAATGGGAAAAATTGGCTCTCAATATGAAGAGAGTAACTTTGCATGAATATTGTGGATGAACAATGAGGAGAGAAGCCTCCAATTTATAACTTTCAATTTGGAAGAGAAAGTGAGATTATAGCAATATAGGACTAACTTTGAATCCAATGGTTGAATGCCACATGTCATGATGTGAATGGTTAGTGGTTGTGGATATTTTGGCCAAAGTGCCAATAAATGCACTTATTTTGAATTTGAATTTGTGAGATGACTTGTTGAAGAGGGAAGAGAAATGGAGTTATTGTCACTTGGCTCAAGGCCAAGGACATGTAAGAGGCCTTAAATGCCCTATTGGAAAGACCAATTCCACTTGGCCTTTTTGAATTTAGATGAGGGAATATTCCCTTTTGATGCCATGTGAGGGAAAATAGAGAATTAAATAAATCAAAGTATTTGATTTATTGTGCAACTTGCATTCTCTAGAGGATTTTAATGAGAGGTATTAAGTTAATCATGGTTTTGATTAATTTAATGAATAATTAGATGATGTGACAATTTAGACTTAAATTTATGAATTGATTTAAGTCAAGAGTTGAGAGAAAAAGATTAATTAAATAAATGATTTAATTTATTTAACTAAGGAGGAATATGTTAGATTACATAAAATAAGGTTTAATTTATTCAATTTAGCAAGAGGATTTTAGAGAATTTAATCAAATAAAAAATGATTTATTTAATTAAATAGAAATGCAAGGTTAATTAAAATAAATTGATTAATTTAATCAAAGGAGGTGATAGACTTAATTAGATAAATAATGATTCATTAGATTAAGGGATAAAATTATGATGAAATGCTCAGATTGTGATTTCAGAGGAAATGATGTTAGTGATTAGGATCAAGTGTGCCAAATTGGAAATGTACATTTTCCATGCCTACAGTAGCGAGGCATGATTTGAATCAATCTGAAAATGTGATTTGCACCTACACCCATCTCAGGTCTAGCTGCCTTTGGTTCTTCACTGCGAGCTTACCTTGCATGTAATTTTTTTCTCCTCTTTTATAGGCATTTTTTACAACTATAAGTGTAATTGAACAGATTTGTTTATGCATAGTGATAAAATATCAAAAATCAAGGGGGTGTTATTAATATTAAATATAGTTAGAACATTTACATAAGCTTCAATTGCTGAGACTATCAGCTCTTACCCAAAGGAATACACCCACAGACTCACCCAAAATATAATAGAATTACAAATACATGATCAAATTTTAAGTCTTTGCAACAATTACAGTCATCAATATCTCAAGAATCAGCTTCAAGTTTGATGCCTAGGGTTGAATTTATTTTTTCTACCCTTGGCTTCAACAACGTGATCATGATTGTATTCCACCAACAGTTTGGCTATACCTCCATTTGCATAGTAATCGGCCACATATCCTATTGTTCCTTGTTGTCGATTAAATATATGCTGATTGAATGCCTCAAGTGAAAGTTGTTGCATTGTTAAAGACCTCTTGAAACTGCCTCAATTCCTTTAGGAAGATTTTTTGAGTCCTCTTGACTGTGATGCCACACATGAGATTCACTAGCCATGACCAATGTCATGATTTTTGTCATTGAAACCTCCATTACCATTATAATATACATCACAATGGATTAATATGTGAGTCATTTATCAGAATCAGTAAGTCCCCTTTTATCCCTTGAAACTTTTCCTCATTCCTAGCCCTCCATAAAAACCAAAGAATCTCAATGGTAATGTAGTCCCAAAACAAGAAGTAATGCTTATTCAATTTACTGAAAGTAAACATAATCTCATGTCAATTAATATTACCATTTTTCCAAATTGAAAGTTCATTACAAATATGGTCTAGATTTATTTAGTATATAAACATTGAAAAAAAAAGTGTAATATTGTTTCAGAAATACTGCAAAATCTGCATAGGTTTACATCAACATGATTAACCTTAAAAGGAATCTTATGGAGCAACAATTACCACCTGAAACAAGCCTTCTCAGGCTCCTTGATATTCTGCCACATAGAGGGGAAGATTTTTACATATTTTTCATTACAAAAATTCATGCCCCAACAAGCATTTAAATTGGCTTTAATAGAATCATCTTTGGTTAGTTCTCTATAAATAATTTTGGCTTTAATTCCAACAATCTAAGTGCCATCACTCCAAACCAGATCTTCAGAAATTTTACACATTTCAATAGATTTCAAGGGGAAATTAGAATTTTTACAAGAGTCTAAGATAACATTATAAGTTCTAGCATTAGCATTGTCAAGATTAAAATCCTTAGTAAGCTTGTCCAATGGTTTGATTTTCCCATCTTCAAGAATGTTATGACATGTTTGGATGCTGCATATACCCCACTTTTTTTCCAAGCACCCTTGCAAGAGGGCCAAAGGTTTGGAATTATGCAATAGGTTCCATCACAACGAACATCTAGAATGAAATTTTAGATTATCATTTATGAAAAATTTATAACACTTGAAACCAACTTTATGCTTCACCAGCTCATTGCTAGCCATTACTTTGGCAATCCATTTGGCAATGAGAGCAATGCCTTGAGTTCTCAAATCCTTCAGACCAATTTCACTATTGGCTTTATCTAAGCAACACTAAGACCATTTGACAAAATGCTTCTTCCTCTTTCCTTTCCCATCCGACCAAAGAAAGTTTTTGATTTTCTTCTGAATCTCATTGACCTGGTAACTACTGAAGAACCACATAGAAGAAAAATAGATGTTATAAGATGAGATAATCTTTTGACAAATTTGCAACCTCCCTACAAAGGAAAGATAGTGCCTATTCCAACTTTCCATTTTTTTCCTATTTTAGAGCTTATCCACAACCACATCTCTTTTAGATTAGGACTAACTACAAAGGGAATGCCAAGATACCTTACTATCTTTCCTAGCCCTCCCCACTAAAATCCATATTTCTGCAACCAAGTGGGAGGGGCTTCTTCCCAACAGAGAAAAATAGATTTAGCAATTGCTATTCTTTCCCCAAATGCCTAGAAGAAGAGATATAACTTCCCCATTAGAGCCTCTAGCTTATCCTCCTCCAAGTCCAAGAAGATGGATGTGTCATCAGAAAATTGGATATTAATCAATTAAGTTTGGTCAGGAAGAGTGATACCTTTAACTTTGGAGGAAAATGTCTGATCTCTTAGTAAATAGTAGAGGGCATCAAAGGCAATTACAAAAAGTGCAGGGGCAAGATGAAAAACTTGTCTTATGCACCTTCTCAGGGTGATTTATTCTAAAAGAGAGCCATTAATATCCACTTGAGCCACCACATCTTTCAACAATGTATCCACTGCATGGAAAATTTCCTTTGGAAATCCAAATGCTTCTAGAGCCATTCTTATGAATGCCCATTCCACCCTATCATAGGCTTTCTCGAAGTCAATTAGGAGCATATTTTTTTGGTTAGAATGCTTAGACCATTCCAAAGCCTCCCAGCTTGTGATAAGATTTTCAATAATATACCTCCCTTTTACAAACCCCGTCTGAGTGTTGTTAACAAAATTTGGTAGGATATCAACCAATATTAAAGCAAGGACATTGAAAAAACACTTTGTAGGAGACATTCAACAAGGTGATAGGCCTCCAGTTCTTTATAAGAATATTATCCCCTCCTTTGGGAAGAAATTTTATTATGCCTTTATTAATTCTCCTCCCAAGTGAACCTTGGATTAAGTCTTCTTGGTAAACCTGCAATAAGTCATCACTCACCCAATCACTAAAAGTTTTGAAAAATTCAACCGAGAGGCCATCCCAACCAAGGGATTTATCGTTACTCATAGAATAGATAATGAGACTTTTTTTTCCCCTTTTTTTTAACCATTTGAACATTTTTGTTGTTTGATAATGGAATCTCATACTTTCTTGGCCTACCAGGCCCATTCGTAGGCTTCCTCACTTTTTCAATTTTCCCCTTTGTGATATTCTCATTCACATTTTTAACAACTTCTTCAGTCGATTCCATGTTCGCATTAGGCTAGTGAGGGGAAGAGGTTAAGAAAAGGGGGATCCATGTTGCTTTAAGGGTGGTTAAGATCTTCTTGGATCAAACCACTTTCAATGACAGGGGAGTTGCAAGTACCAACCTCACCATTGGACACACCAAGGTGGCACCCAACAAGGCCTCCATTCATTTGACTAAGATGCAGGAGTATGTATCCCCATTTAGCCCCAACACCTTTCTTATTCAACTAATTGGTTTCATCCCCAACCTCGCCAATCTTAGTTCCTCACCACTTTCAAGGTGATTCTCAAGAATAACAGAGTTGGAGTTGCTGGGTAAGTTTTTAGTCCTAGTGTTCTCCATCAAATCAACAGACTCCAGTTGAGTGTCACCCAAGTTGCCCTTCTCCAAGGTGGTTTTACCATCAACCCTCTTTATTTGCATTGGATTCTCTTAGTTAGCTTTCCTGTCACTAGTTAGGTGGCCATTCAAGACACTTTTTCCTATTCTTCTTCTTATTTCACGCATGGCAATCTGTTGAGCATTTAATTTTTTGATATAGTCAAAATTCCAGATGAGAGAAGATTAATTTAGAGGGATCTTGGGGGTGGAACAACTTGAGGGTTCTGGTTCATAACTAGAAACATCTTCACATTGGTTTTGGTCTATTTCCCTTAGGAATTCAAAGGCATTTCTTGTAGGAAGGTTAGCAAGACCTTTAGGTTCCTGATTACTTCCTCCAACCTCGTTAGAGGGACTAAAGGTTTTCACCTGGCTTCTTTGCATGTTGTCTACTTGAACAGTGTCATTTTTATCCTCTGATGTAGGGGGCTCAATGGATTTTCCACCAGGGTTTCCCCCCCCACCATTAGTTCTAGTTGCTTCTTTACCTGCATTAGAGATAGTGCTAGGGTTTTCTATGTGTTTCCTTTTTATCAAGGGGAAATTCCTACAAACATTCCCCTCCTTTCTACACAAATAGCATGTGTTGACACTGTCCAAGACTTTTATAGGACATCACATTAATATTTCCTTCATCCTTAATTGTAATGCCCAATAGAATTTGTATGCCAAGATTGAGAGAAACCAAAGTGTGTGCATCAAGGTGTGGAAGAGAAGCCTTCACTTCATCCACCCAGACCACATTGCCGAAGGGAGCCAACAAAACATGGATGAGTTCCCATAAATCAAGGGAAGATTCTTGATCAGAACCCACCTAGGGCAAGAGATGGCGAGTACCTCTTGCACAATAGCGGCTAGTGACCATGCAAGAGCATGAAAAAACACAACCACCGAGATTCCAATATGATTTTTTTTATCACTTTGGTTTACATATCATTTTTTTTTAGAAAAATAACGAATATACCACGTTGGATCATCCTACAATAACTGATTTGGATTCCAAGTTTAGTAGCCCAAACATTAGAGAACCAAACATCAATATATTTTTTTGCAGAAGTTATGCTTAAGTCCATAGCAGAAAAAAAAATGCAGTGTCTTTAAGCCTACCACAAAAAAAATTAATAACATTTTTCATGCCAAGGTTAGGAATGAGTCTAGTAAAGCAAGGAGTAACCGCGGACTTACCTTCACCATTCACCACACCACTACAACCCTCCTATTCTGGTTCTACACCAATATTAAACCTAGTAGATTCAGGAATACGAAAATGATTACCTTCAACTATTGCTTTAAAGGATTTAACTAACGAAGGTTGATCACCACCATTTACCTAGGGATTGGGGGGGCCAACACCTTCTTCCATCCAAGACCCTAATGGTTGAGCCTGAGAATACTCACATAGCGAGAGAAATAGAGAGACAGTTGCATAACCAAATTAAAATAAAAGAACTAACAAAACAAAAATGCAACAGCCTCAGTGTACGGAGGAAGCCACATAGAAAAAATTGAGTGGAGGAGGACAAGGCCTTCCCCACTTGGCATCAGTGTGAACACCAAGCACCACATCACATGAGCCACCAGTTATAGAGTGCTCCATTCAAAACCAAACTAGGTGGTGTTATTAGAAATTCATGCACTCAATTTATAAAGTGACATTTTATTGTATTTTTATTTGGGGGGATTATATATGGTATTTTATAATTAACAAACTAAAATAAAGTTCCAAAGGGGGTAATTATTTATTTTTTATCATGGGATATAAAACTCATTCTTTTATAATTAGCCTAAACAAGGGAAACTATAAGTCTTGGTGTGAAGGCATCCTAAAACATCTTAGGCATCAAAATATTTTGCCACATTTGTATGGACTTATCCCTAAATTTGGTAATCAATTTGAGAAGAATAAATGGGTTAATAAAAATGATTATATTATTGTATTAATCAACTTACATATAGCACATGACACTTTGATTGTCATCATGGATATTGAGGGTCTACATGGTTTATGGATCAAACTTTGGGATGTGTATGGAGACTCAAATTATTCTCCGATCTCACATGATCCTACAATGATCTCAAATAACATCCCACATCATGATTTAGATACAAAGTTTTTAGAGGAAATCATCATTCCTCCACCTCCTCCTGTTGCTACATTGGATTTCAGAGTCACTTCCTCGAGAGCTTCGAGCACTTGTTTGTAGTAGAATATTAGTCTTCCTAGCATTGTTGATTGGGATGAATATCTACTTGACATTTCAAGTCCTTTCGTAGATTCCCCAATTTTTGATATGGAAGCACACATTGAGGACATTTGTCTTCCTTTTTATGACAACTTCATTAAATTTTCCTTATTCGAGTCTTCTTAAGATATTTTTGCTCATGCCTTGCCTACATCAGCTTCTATAGTGATAGTATCAAATTCTTACGGTTCTAACTATCATCATACATGTATGATCCCTGTGGTCCCTGTTCCTGAATCTTCATCACACATCAGCTCTAGCTTGGAGATCATTGAGCATTCTAAGAAGACATTATGGGCTCCATCTATGTCTTTGGATCTTGTGCATAACTTAGAGACCTTTATACTTCTTTTTGCATGTTCCTATCAGCAATGAGAAGATAATTTGCACACTTCTAAAGTTCGCCTTCTTCCTAAAGGGAGAAATGTGGTTAACCATTCATGGATTCTCTTTGGCATACTTCATTGAGCATCTATGTACACTACAACATATCTTATGGGCGACTTCCAAGTCTCTCTCTTTCTCTCCTATGGGGGAAATATCACTTTTACTTTTGTGATAGAAGTAGTTCTTGAGGGGACTTGAGTCCTTCTTCTATCTTTCTTATTCTTTCACTTGTAAATCTTTCACTTTCTCTCTTTTTGGAGGATAGTTTTTTCCCATTGGGTTTTCTATCTTTCTTTGTTTCTAAGAGTTTTGCACTATGCATGGGTACTTACAATGGCCTTGCACCCGAGACCCATCTTTTTAATTCCCACATAAGCTATGCTTAAGAGGGGGTACTGGTGTACACTTAGCTTTACACCTCGCTAACTTAAGCCTAGTTAGGTGTCATGTTAGTTCAGTTCACACCTCACTTCTATCCACTTCATGTGGATCTTGATCTCTTCTTATTTCCTATTTAGATAACTCTTTGCATCCAATATTTTATGGGCTTTTACAACATTTTGTGCTTCTTGTTTATCATCTAGATCTTCCTAATTCTAACATATTTTAACCTACAATCTTATTTGAATGTGAAATGACGTATTATTAGAGTTAGAATTATTACTCATAGAAAATAATTAATGAAGTCACAACAATATTTATAAAGCTTGGAGTTAATTATAAAATTACACTAAATTTTAATTTCTAAAATTTATAAACTATTTATTATCTATTATAAAAAATAATCATTTAAATTATAGTAATTATCTACTACAAATAAATTATATTAAAACTATTTAAGAAAATAATAATTCAACAATTAATAATTATAATTTTAGAATAAATTAAGAATATATATATATATATATATATATATATAAAACTAAATTTTCTATTATTATGTACTTTGCATTCAAATTATTTTATTTTCCAAAATTACACTAAATCCTACTTAAAAAAAACAAAAAATATTTTGCATGTCTACTTTCGTATTTTTGAGTTCAATTAGGTATATTGTTCTTTAAATTTGAATAACCAATTATAAATTAAATTATATATATATATATATATATATATATATATATATATATATATATATATATAATTAAATCTAGAATTCTATTTCTATGTGAATATTAAAAAATAAAAAATATTTTTAAAGCTTACAATTAATTTTAAAAGTAAACTAAATTTTAATTTTAAAAATTTAGAAAGTATTTATTAACTATTTTTAAAATTAATTAGTTAAATTATATTAATTATTCAATACAAGTAAATCAAGACACATTTTCCAAAAAATTGACAATACTAAACTTTGTTTTATTCTTAGTGGAAATTTAATAGAAAAAAAAATATAAAAGTAAAATAATTCCATGGCTAACTTATAAATTTATTTACAAGATGATATAGTTTTCTTTAATCAACTCATGAAACCAAATTTTAAAATAATAAATTAAAATTTCGGAGGTTTAAATTTAAAATTTGACAAACAATAAATCTAAGTATATGATTAGAATTTTTATTTCTTCAAGTTTTTAAAAAGCAAATATACTGAACATTTATTTTGATTTGTTAATAAAATTTCCGCACTATTAATTGATTTTATTCAAGCTATTATTTTCAAATTACATTATTTATTTATTTTCTTAAAAATGAAAATTACTAGTAGTATTTTATTTAAGGTAGCTATTTAAAATTAGCTAAACCTCATATGATTAATTTTAAAATAATATTTATTTTACTCAAAATAATAATAATCATTGGTATTAGATTTGTATTTAGTAAAAATGAATTTTAAGCATAAAGTTATGAATTTATTAATTAAATTTATATTGGAAACTAGTTTGAATTTTAGAATTTGTTTAATCTTTTAAAGCAACTAATATTAATAGATGATAAAGTTATATTTAATGTGGCGATGGTTGTTTCCTTGGGAATACAAACTAATCATTTAGCTGAAGCCATAGGATCCTACCAGGTCATTGATTTGGCTAGAAGGATGAACTTTAAAAACTTATGGACTGAGGAGGACTCTAAGAATATCATTGAATACCTCCTAGGCATATCCCCCCCATCATGGACAATAAAATATTGGATTGACGAAGCTAGGGCCACTTTGTCATTATTCGACAAAGTGAAAATTTATCATATTTATAGAGAAGCGAATTGTCTGGCTGACTACTTTTCCAATGAGGGAATTAAGCATAATAAACAAGTGACGTAGCAAAATAACAAAGATTTGGATGCTGACAGCAGAGCCTTACTCAACTATGATATCACTCATGGGAGAGAAGTTACATTTAAAGATGATTAATAAGAATGATGCCGAGTACTAAGATATCATTCGATATACTTTCAAGATCATAATAATTGTGATGGATGGGAAGGGCTAGCATGTTTTGTGGGTGCTTTGGGTTTGTTGCAGACTCCTTAGTCTATTTTCTTATGGTGTGAGCTATCGGAATAGGTGATTTGTGACCATGAGAGGAAGCAAAAAAAGAGTCGAGCCACCAGGCTGCATGAAGAACAAAAATAACACCAAGGTATGGAAGAAGATTGACAAGGGAAGCTTTCAACCTTTCATTGAAAAAATTTATGGGCCAGACCCTAAGGTCATTGATTATTTTGCTAAACATTGGAACAATGGGGAAATCATTCTATCTGGGAGGAATGCCATGGTGGATGAGGCTCTCATTGGGGAAATTACTGGTCTCTCAACTGAAGGAGGTAAATTCTATCAGGACATGAAGTTCTTAGATGAAGCTATTATTAGCTTCCCAAAGATGGAGGAGGAAATTTTTTTTTTGGTTAAAGTCTCCAATAGCTACTTCAATACCAGGAGGATCAAGAAAATTTGGAGGGAGGTGCTCAGGATTCTTATGGAGTATATTACATTGGATGGAAGATTCACCAAAGTCTAAAAATATCACTTTGTTTTACTCAATCACTTTAGACACAAGGGAAGATTTTATTTCCCTTATTCCCTACTCTATTCCATGAATAATAGTATTGAACAGTTTAGAAAAAATCCTAAGAAGAATATAGTCCTACATGCTAGCCTTATTCGGCTTATTCATGAGAACTTTAAAAACATGTTGAATGTCTCTAACCCTATTATGATCTTTACCTTGGAGGGTTACGATACTGAGTCTAGCTCGTCTGACGATAATGAGGGTTCAGACCTAGAGTGGGCTAAGGAGGTTACTCCCCCTCCGAGCAAGAAAAGGAATAATCCCCCTCTTACTAATCCCCCAAATAAAAAAGCTATCCCTTTGAACACCCCTCTTGGCATGCCTCAAGTGGAGGATGATAAGAGGGATGAGCCCCCTATTAACAAATTGGTGTCATATTTAGGGGATTCTCTAGATGAAGACCATTGTAACCCCAAAGATAAAGAGGAATCCTTTGCCTCTTTTCATACCATTGAAAAATATAAAAGACCCATTTCCCCAGGGGACCTTAACCTTGAAGACCATGTCTTTAAGCTGGATAGGGATTTTCATGGAGATATTCTAACTATGGCCATAAATGGGGTGGTTGACCATTTTAGAATTCTGAAATGGGCTTTCCATGAGATAAAGGATCTCGATCTGAAAAATAGGGCTATCATGAGTAAGATGGAGATGTTGGAAGCTAAAGTGGCTACCCAATATTCAGCGGAGGTCTTATGGACTATGGAAGAGAAGATGGCCATGGTGGAATTCCTTCAAAGAGAGGTTGAATTCACTAACAAGCTAAAGAAGGACAATGAGAACATGGGAAATGAAATAGGTAAGATCAGGGAAACAATGAAAACTCCCCATGAGCATAACCATAAAATTCTCAAAAACAATGTGGCAATCATGAGCGCTATGGTGGAAAAAACAAAAAACTCCCAGCAGGGGTTGGTGATTGTGGACCTTGATGTTGATAAGAATAGGAACAAAGTGGAAGATTCAGGCCCTTCAAAGAGAACTAAAGCCAACCTAAATAAAAGAATGGATTTTCTACCTCTAGAGACCCAAGATCTGAAGAAGGTGGCCTAGGATATGTGCAACCTGCAAGAAGTTGTTGAGACTTTAAAGTTTCTTGGTTAGTTTTGGTTTTTTTTTTTTGCTATCGACTTTTGTTATCTTTTTTCTTGCTTTTTCTTGGTGCCTGCTATCCTTTTCCATTTATTTCTTTTGCAGCCTTTCTGCCCCTTGGAACTCTGATGTTCTATATTATTATGGCTTGGAAATTTTTTTGTTTCAGGTCCCTATAAAACCTGTTTTTCCTATATCAAAAGAAAATATTAATTAAATTAATAATAAATTAATAACTATGAAGCAATCACTAAGTGTCTAGAATTGATGAATTTATTTGAAATAATTTTTTTGTAAGAATATTTTTTTGTTTGTTTGATTCATTCAATTATCTCTCAAATTTTTTGAATACTTAAGTGCATTTTCAAAAGTAATTCAAATTAGTTAAATTCACATTTGAAAAAGCAATTCTTAATGAATTTTTTTTTTCAAATAAGTTAGTAATTATTAAATTTATATTTAAAAAAAAAAAAATGTTTAAAATAGTTCAGTTAAATTCATTTTACAATTTAGTAGTATATATATATATATATATAAATACACACACACACACACACACACACACACACACACACACACACACACACACACACACACACACATATATATAATTTTTTGAGTCAATGATATTCAAGAAAAATAATTTCCAAAATTAAAAATGTTAAAAAACATGTATTTAACTTTAGGAAAAACTTCAAATATAATGTATAAAAGAAAATAATTAATTTTGATTAGTTGAATTTTAAAACATTAATAACTAATTAGGATCTGGTGGTGCCTATAGTTCCATGGCAAACTAAAAATCATGTTCAACAATTTGTTAAATATAATTATTATAGATTTATTTATTAATTTTAATTCTCTTCATTAATGTCAAATTTAAAATTAAACAAGTTTTATGTTTTTTAGGGTTATAGATTAAAAATTAAAATGGAAGTGAAAATCTATTACTAGTATGATGTTTGACCACCGATTTTGTTTTTCTTAAATCTGTTGAATTCATTTAAAAAAGGAAATAATCATTTTTTTTTCTTTTTTTACCTTTCTTTCCTATTTAATTACTATATATTTTTAGAAAGATTGCGTATACATTCACCAAGGAGGGTAAAGGGAGGAAATTGATGCTAGTATTTCTCAATCATTTTACATGCCTTCAAGTATTTCAATTTATTAAAAAGGATCCAAAATTTATATTCTTTCATGTTTCCGTGATTACTACTTGTTAGTGTATACCTTTAATTTATAGGCATACACATTTGTATTAAGCCTATTTAGGCATATTGACACATGTTCATTTGAAGTTGATAAAGTAGTTGGGGTTTTTAAGAGGTTTTGGCTTGCATCAACACCTCATGCTATGTTTGTGGGAGGTTACTCACTATAACTCCATGTATAGGTGTCTTATCCTTTTTTCAAGGAGATTCAGGTACCTAACAACTCTATTTATACTCGCCTCATTTGCTAATAAAAACTGGTCGATTTCATTGTAATTCATGTTCTTGTTAGTCTATTCCATGATCTTGGTTTTCTACATGGTATCAGTGAAACTTGGGATAGTTTTGAGAT
Source organism: Sequoiadendron giganteum (assembly GCA_007115665.2). NCBI lineage: Eukaryota > Viridiplantae > Streptophyta > Pinopsida > Cupressales > Cupressaceae > Sequoiadendron > Sequoiadendron giganteum. Next base: position 613,560,223 of record CM021105.1, on the reverse strand, counting down.
TTTTTTTGTATGTTTTTCATCTTGCTTCCATCCGATAAGAATTGAGCCTCATCTGTGAGTGACTCTTTTTTTTGGTGGTTTTGTTTATTTAGATTATGTTTTTATTTGTATCGATGCCCACACAAGGGCCAAAGGAGAGAGGATGGGTGAGAAGCCTTTGATAAGCCGTGTGAAGTCTTTGAATGCCCTCTAAAGGGCCTACATAATGTTCTATTGAAAGGTAAAAGTAGGAAGTTGGGTGCACGAAGAGGGGAAGTTTCGACCCAAACAACAAATTTTGTAGCAAACGTGTATGCGTTTTCAAAAAAACATACATGTTATGGATTGGGTACCCGAGCCTAAATCCAAAAGCATATGCTTTATGATTCAGGTATGTGAACCTAAAACACAGATGCATTATGAAACGTGTGCGTGTTTCTTAGAGATATATATATTTTTTAATAAGCGACTATGATTTCATTTTCACTGTCAATTTGAGCCGCACAAGAGAAGGAGAAGGATGATCACGTACATGTTTCGAAGGGCCCAATTGAAGAAAATTTTCACTGCCACCTTCTCCCGTTGACACAACTGACCTCATCAACGTCTATGTTGGTTGAATTTTTCCATTGTTTTGGTTTATATCTTGCATTTTTATTTTATAATTGTTATTTAGTTTTTGTTTGTTTAGTTTATTTTAGTTCAATATTTTATAGTTTTTAAATTGCATTTAATTAACTGAAAGAATCAATGAAACAAACAACGTTAAATTTTAAATAAAAAACCATAAAGAATAAACCTAAACTGGACACATTTAATTTATAAATTTCAAAACCCTAAACCATAGGTTCTAAAAAAAATAGGTCCTTAAAAACTAATTTACCCAACTTAATCCTTGAACCTAAACCATAAAACGTAAATCAAAACCCTATTTACCCTAAAACCTAAACCTAAAACCCCAATATTTTTACCTTTTAAATAGTGCTTGACTTGAAAGTACAATCAATACTTTCAATGTAACCATTTGTGTTGAGAAATGAGGAGATGTTTTTTAACTAGTTTCAAACACATCATAGGATAAATTTATGAGGTTAATCTAATTAGGATTGATTGTGTTGCTAGATGTTACACCATTTCCATATGCAACTATATAGTTTGAACATTCTCATTTTTTAGTATGGTTACAAGTTTCAATCTCATTAGGAATGATCATGTTGCTCTTGCTGAAATTGAGTAATTTCAATTTGGAAATTGCCCTCCTTCCTTACTTTATTTTGTGTCCTCCTTGTCATTGGTTCTTAAATTTCACTTCACATAATTTTAGAAGTATCCCTCCTTGGAGGTTTCTTACATTTTTTATTTTACATAGATATGTTTTCATGTCATCAAATCTCTAAATAATCTATAATAAATATCTAATGTGTTCCATTTTTGTATGATAAATTATGCACACCAATTCACATGTATAAATATCATTTCATTGTACAACTAAATTTAAATTTAGTGAAGTATTTGAGTACTTAAAGAAGCAAATTTCAATATTCCTATAGAGCTCAAGCTCATCTTTGTTTATTTTGTATGTATTGCAATTACCAAGCTAGCATATATCTCTATGTCCATTTGAATGTCCTCTATTAATTTTTTATTCTTTTCTAAATAGTATGCTTTGAAAACAATGAACGAGATTATAAATTAATTTTAGTGTTAAACTTATAATTTCTTCTTAACTACTTTTTCCCACTATAGAGAAATTATGTCTCTTATCACGAAATTTGAATAGTTAGATAAACAAAATTATGTCCTTAGATTTAATTAAATTCTATGTCATACCTGATAAATACATGTATTGACAATCTATATACCTTAGCTCTATAGATATACTCTTGTTGGGAAACAACAACACCTATGAGTAAACATCCCCTCGCCCCAAAAGATAAAGCTCTAGATCCATAAAAAGTTATAAGAATAAATTACTTATTGATGAATTAGTTAATTAATGATAGGCTTGATATTTATGAGCTCCATTGAGCACCGTTGTCTAACAATAATCCTTTAATATAAATAGAATCTAGTATAGTTTTTACTTGAATTAAACTACATTGTTTTCATCATTTACCCATTTTGACACTCATTCTTGAGTTGTTCATAACCTAAATTATCTTGGAGACCTTTCCTTCTCTTTTTCCACCTTTACATATGTAATAGAAGACACTCTAAACAACCTCTAACCTCCTATTAACACCCAATTTGAGAAATCAAAGTTATATATCTACATGTGTCTTATTTTTCATTCTTTAGTCCTTTACCTATAGAAATTAAATGGTTCCTCACCTCATGTTCACAGTCTCTATTTCTAATCTTCTTATTTATTTTTTCCAATAACGATTCAAAGAAGCCTCATTGTTGATATTGTAGCCTTTTGTGAGCTCTCAATTCTTGATACATTTTATCAAACTCATAGTTTAAATTTTTATGGTGATATTTTTAAATAAATATTAATTCATTACCTTAATCCATGTGGTTTTATTTATTTTAAATAAATAAATTAAGCATATCATAAAATTTGGCTATAGTTTAATTATTAGGTGATATCTAGCTAAAAATAAGTTTACGGATTCAATTTCATGTATACATGCTATGGATTTTTAATGTTATAAATTGAATGGTCTTCAAATGAAATGTATTTTGAATTTGTGCACGTTCAATGTGATTTTTAAATAAATTTCAAATTGTGTGCATTATTTAATTAGTTTGTTGATATATTTTTTAATTGTTTAACATGCAGTTTCCATTTGATTAGATTTACATGGATCCAAAATTTAACATAAAGGATTTTATGCCTCATGCACAGATTCCTATAGATCTCGTATATCCAAACCCACCACCACAAAAAAACCCCAAACCTCCAAACTCTCCACCTCCTAACCCCCCATCCCGCGTAGTAGATCAAGACCAGTTGAGTGAGAGCATTAGGGCAAATCTTATTATGATTTAGGGAAATATAGATCTAATAAAAAATGAGTCTAGAATCTCCCTCATCTCATATGGTTTGCATCTACGATGCAAACTATTATCAATTTTGTTTGATATATTGATGCGAACCTAGATAGGTTCCATCAATAGAGAGAAGAGAGGAGAAAATTATCTGTAGATGGATTATCTTATAAAGAAATTAATGACCTTAAAATTACCAAACAAGCCATGTGCCAATATTTGTTTAACCCCCAAATAAACCAACCAATTTCACCAGCCAAAAACTGAAATTCAATTTTATGGTATAGGCACCCCTAGATAGATGGACATTTTTGGGATAGATGGTGGATGGTGTTTGATAGTCTACCACATGGAAATTCTGAGGTGCGCCTATACTTTTGAGAAATTTATGGGCTGATTTTGAGGTCATTTCAAGGAGTTGGGCTTGGCATGCCCCAACATAGATTAAGAGCATGTTTTGATCCTCAACAAAGTGCTCTGATTGCTCCTATTATTCCTCCTTCTCCTGGTGTTCCTATTGTATTTCAGTAGCAGACCATGTTATCGACATTAGGAGCATTGAGTTTTCTTCAAGGTCATATCATTCGAGGTTGTAAACTTTACTAAATATCATAAACAATTTTTACGGATCTTTTAAATATATATATATTCAAGGTTTTAACATATTGTTTGCTTGATATGAATATGTAAGATATAGTAGATAAGGCATTAGGTTCTTCTCAAGTGGAAGTTATGCTACCTATTGAATAAAATGTGCCTATAGATTCACATGATCATATGGAAATTTATGCATACTAAAAATCATTTTTATTGTATTTACTAGTTATTTAATTATATTTATATTTTTATCTAAAAGTTTAAATTTTCACGCCCTTAAATATATTTAATTATATCAAAATTTCTAAGTAACTTTAAATCTAATTTTAAGTTTCTTGTACTCTTTTACAACATGATGTAGGTACATCTAATTGACATGGAACAAAGAGGAGACTTGATTTTACTGATCAATGTGATAAATAGATGGTTTTAAATTTTAAATGGACTATAGATCTCTATCTTTATTTAAGTATATGTGCTAGACTTGACATATACATTTTGAGCATGTTATTTCATAGACCATTTCACATATATTATATCGATTAATATTATCATATTTATGTTTGTAGATGTGAACATCTGCATTTTAAAAAAAAATCTTCAACACACACTCTCTTAGTATGGTTAGTATTTTAAAACAAAGCAAATAATCAACATCTCTATGAAATACTCCAACACGCTTGATAAAAAAAATAACAAACTAAACTAATTCAAAGCATGTTAGATACCTATTCCATATTGGATTGGTGCACCCTTGACATGTAAAGGAGCCCTTTCACAATACTTTCTAGGCCTTTAGATGATGATAGACAAAGAGATGCAAGATGAACTCAAATGCATATAGTAAGAATGGTCAAATTGTAGGTGTAAAATGAGAAGAAAAGACTTGAATTTATAGGTGAGATTAAGAAAAGATGAAGAAAAGTGGATGAATATGGAACTAATATTCAACCAATGGATTCATGCCACTTGTCAAAATGTGAGAGGAGAAATCTTGAGCACAGTTTGGTCTTTGTGCAAGATAAATGCAATTAGGTGAGTTTTGAAATTTGAAAAATGCATTAAATGCATATGGTTGAGAGTTTTGGGGGGGAGATTTGTTTGGACAAAAAAATTCAAACAAATGGAGTTAATGAGGGCATATTCCTTGGGAATATATTTTCTGAGGTAAATGGAGGTTTAATAAATCAGAATAAATGATTTATTGTGCAAGTGGGAAAAGCTAGAGGATGGGACATGGATTAGGCTTAGTTTTAATCATGGATTTGATTAATTAAGCTAATGATTAGGTGATTGTGACATTCAACCTAGATTTTTGGATTTATTTAAATTGAATGAGAAGATAAAGAATATTTAGAGATTTAATTAAAAATTTGGGTTTATTTAATTAAATGGAAGAAATTTAGGAGATTAATTAAATAATTTAATTTATTTAATTAAGTGTGATGACCTTAGGAGATTAATCAAATAAACTTGATTTATTTAATTGATGGGCATATATAATTAAATATGATTAATGCATAATGTTAGTTTTTCATGTCTACATTTTGCCCCTCTTTGAAGCAATGTACTTGTTGCATTGGTTCAAAGAATGATGTTGCCGAGATTGAAAATAAAAAAAAATTGATTTTTCAGATGCCTCAGTGGAAAGCAGTGAATTGGTTCATTGCGCCCTCGAGAGATCGAGCGATAAGTTCAATTTGAGGGTTGATCTTGTTACAAAGAGGTTCAAAATGGATGTATGGATAGTTAGGCTAACAGATCTATATGATAATGATGATGAGATGTTCTTAAGATGCTTAGAATAAAATTTTTATATTATTTTAAACAACTTGAATGATGATGCAAATGAGGTGTTTGTAAGATGCTTAGAATAAAAAATCTATATTATTTTAAACATCTTAAATGATTATGCAATGCATGTGAGATGGATGAGATGGATGAGATGGATGATGTTTTCCTATGATGATATGATATGATTATGCAAGATGAGAGTGCAGATGCAAGATGGATGCATTGATGAAATGATACTATGTTAGCATGAAAGAGAATAGAAGAATGAGAAGGATCAACCCTTACATCCAAGAAGATTTAGAAGTTTAACAAGTCGATTAGTCATCGAGACTTTATTAGATATGATGATCAATAATGATGATTTATTGCTTATCCAAGGATGGGAGAGATAAATAGAATACCCTTCTTTATGCTTGATAACACACATAGGTGTGATGCATCAAGGTACACTTGACAAATGAAACCTTATTCAAAATGTAGTTCAAATATTCTAGACATCCCAGACCAAACATAAAAAGGAAAGCCTTATTATGTGGTCAACAAGACACCTAAAACATCCTCCCTACAAATAAAACAAAGCACGCATGAAAAAATTATTTTACAAGAAAATCCAACAAGAACAACAAACAAAAAGATAATGATAGTTTCCCCATTCCTTTCTCTCAAAATATTTTTGTTTAGACATCATCGAGAGGTCATTGGAATGAGGGCAATAAGATAAATCCAAAGAAAAATAAAGTAAAAAAGCAAGCTAATGTTCTTCGTATCGCTAGCCAAGACTAAACTACGGTGATGCCTAATGTTGATGTCCATCATAGGAAGGTAATATCCTAGAACATGTTGTGATCAGATGATGATGAGATTGATTGGTAGATAATCTATTGATACTCTGAGTTGATCAAATTGTTCACTTACTGACCTAGACTTCAGACTTTGACGATTAGGTGTTCACTTTTGAAACTACTAGAATTATTACTGACTGACTTGCCAAAGGGTGAGAATGATAGTGATTTATTATGAGTGATGATTATTTTGGGTGAGAGCAAGATGAGATAGATGCACCACTTTGGGTTTTTCAAATATTTCAAATTTTTTGGTGTTTTTTAAATGTTTTAAGGATGTTTCTGGAATTTTGAGATGTTTTTGTTACCAAATTTTCACCTATGGCTCAATCAAGTAGACCCTATAAACAAAAAAATCTACATTATGCTTCAAACAATAACCAACATTATATTGTTAACCAGTTTAAAACAATAAGATCCAACATTCCTATGAAATATTCACACATGCTACCTATGCAAACAAGAAAAATAGAACCAAAGAAATAATTGAAAGCATAAAAAACAAGAGAAAACTCTATTCCATAGTGGGAGTGGTGCTCCTCATGATGTATAAAGGATTCCCTTTCCCACCCCCTAATAAGAAAGAATGCCAAGATGATAATGCCAATACTGAGATTGTGCATCAAGTTGTGTGTCAAGTTGTCATTTTGGAGTAGAAATTATTTGTATTTATAGATTCTAGTTTGAAATATTGAAGGATTTGGATGAATGTGGGATCATTCATGAGCCATGACAAGATGCCACTTGTTAAGATGTGAGAGGATGAGGGTTGTGCACATTTTGGTCAGTGTGCCAATTTAAAATTTGAAAATAGCATTAAATGCATATGGTTGAGAGCTTTGGGGGGGAAATTTGTTTGGACAAACAATTCAAACAAAGGGATTTAATGAGGGCATATTCCTTGGGAATATTCTTTGTGAGGAAAATAGAGCTTTTAATAAATGATTTATTATGCAAGTGGGAAAAACTAGAGGATGGGACATGGGTTAGGCTTAGTTTTAATCATGGATTTGATTAATTAAGCTGATGATTAGGTGATGTAACACTTGATTTAGATTTTTAGATTTGTTCAAATCAAATGAGAGGAAAATTATCATTTAGAGATTTAATTAAACATTTGGGTTTATTTAATTAAATGGAAGAACTCTAGGAGATTAATTAAATAATTTGATTTATTTAATTAAGTGTCATAACCTTAGGAGATCAAATAAGCTTGATTTATTTGATAGGCGAATATGATTAAATATGATTAATGCTTGAAGCTAGTTTTTCATGTCTATAGAGCCCAAACATGATATTTAAAAGAAGATGGTACATTTTTATCTTTCCTACATTACATTCAGATGCATAAATGAAACAATCTAGAAAATATTGCAATTACAGATTACAACATTCATACACATGCATGTAATAGAAGAAATATTTTGATCATTTCTGAATGTTGAAATGAAGTTATCTTTATTGAACATGAAATGTACAAATGTCTCAAACAAGTCATGAGACTAACCTTAACTTATTTAATGCAAATACATAAAATATTATACATGAATAATTAAAAGGAAATGTGCATGTAGGAAAGGGAACCATTCATTACCTGGGAATGATTGTTTCTTTGATGCATAATCTTGTCCTACTACCCCAAGTTGCTTGTGTCCTTCCTAGCATGGTACCATTCTAGTCCTACATCTGGTATAATAAATGATGTTAGATAAATGCTCTAAGCAATGAAAATTTCCCAGTCTTACATAAAAAAGTACCTCTACACATATAAACTGATCAATATCTGTCTTGAACAAGTTTGCATAATCTTAGATGTCCAAGAAAACAATAAATTCATCATACAAAACTACAACATGCATTGGTTTCTTAACATTTTTTCTTGATATGCAGATACATGTGAAGTTATGTTTCAGATCTGATCTATTAAATAAGGCACATGGGATAAATGTGGCTCCCACAAGGGTTGAGCCCAATGTGCTACTTTGTGGTGTTTTATACAAGCAAGTGTATATCACTGCATGTTGATAAGAAGGTACAACACCAAATTTTCTATATGTTAGTCATTATGCTCATTGAATAATAGGGAAGTTTCAAAGAAATCATGGTCAACGCTATAAGGTGATAGCCCAAGCAGTAATGCAGTGTCATGAAGACAATAAGAATAAGATTCATTTAAGTACAGTGGAGATGGATCATCCTTAAATCTGGAAGGAGCATAAATAATTTACAATGCTTAGATGCAACTGACAGGGGGTCCAAGGAAGGTTCACAGTCTATAAGTATGAGAAGCATAATTAACATTTTGGAACTCAATGACACCTCAAAGGACCATACTTCCATAACAAGTAATTACTAATTTCTTATTGGGTAATAGAGGATAATGATGTTTCACTATTAAGAAAGGCATAATTGAAGGACAGTGAGATCAAACATCAAAAGACAAGTAGGTTGTTCTCGTGCATGTAATGTTCAAAAGGGGATGACAAGTGTGTGACAATGAATGTCTTGATTTCTTTTGGCAGTGACAACCTCAAAATCTAGTGACAACATTACCTTAAAGGTAATTCAATAAAAATCATAGCAAGGATAGTGATCAAGTATGCCAAAGCCTTAGGAGGAAGTAGTAGTTGTATGGGGAGGATAAATATCATCACAAGATGGCTTTTACAATGATAATGCTAGAAGATAAGAGGGATAAGGACCAAGACTATCAAGCATCACTGATAGTCATCAAGTAAGGAAAAGAAACTATCAAAGAGTATGCACAAAATAGTCCTCTAGGTCATACATTGTTGCATGAGAATGATCAAGGATAGTGACCCTAGTGCCATTATTTCATGCGAGTAATAAGGAGAAAATTCCAATAGCTCAGAATGATATACCATGCCTTGATCTTCTATACCAGATTCAAAATAGTGACCATATAATTAAAAGACAATGAGTGATGTCATATTAATAAGATAGTTATAAGAGTAAGAGTGTCTCAATATTATAATCATAATTAGGAGGGAAAAGGACCTCATAGGAACTTCAAGTCACATATAAGATCTCAAGTCTTAATATGATAGTGAAAGTCCTTGCATAGAAGATAGTGAATGGCCAAGTATTTATAGAGTTCAAAAGTACATGTGTAAACAACAACCCAATCTTTACTTGACAATGCTCTTGTGAGTAATGTGTACGAAATTAACTTACTTGTGGGATGGATGAAAAAAAATTCCTACATATAATGAGATGAGGGTCAGCCTTTTCAAAATGTCATGATAGTCAAGAAAGCAATGACCATAACGCATGACAAATTTTCCGTGCAGGGAAGTTTTTGAAAGTATGTTCTAATGTACATGTAGAGTGAAACTTGGAGGCAGTACTGAGAATGATGTAATGGAAGGTAGTAATGAGCACAATACATATCATGCAATGGTCTTCAAAGGAAGGAGGTATCCACTTCAGTGAGCCTCTCTGTGTGTTCGAAAAATAGTAGGCTGATGGAGGACCACATAACTTTAGTATGACATCATAAATGAGTATGGGTTCTCATAAACATATAAATATGAGGGTAGTTGTTCATCTTATTTTTTTTACACATGAATGTATATCACAGTGTGTAGAAAGCCAAAAATAAAAGTAAAATCTTGCAGACCCAAAGCCTAGCCAAAAATATGACACACAATGGGTGAATGATGAAATGGAGTTTGGATTTCAATAACCCAGTTGTTTTCTCCGCAAATATTCCAAAAAAAAATTTGGGATCTTGAAAAGAAGAGAAATATCAAGACATCCTCATGAGAACATGAGGTAAGACATGGTTTCTTATAACTGTTTCAACAAAAAAACCATAGAAACAATTAATGGTGACAAGCAAATGGTAAACTGTAATCAAGAATGACTTATAAAATTATGGCTCTGGTGAATATAGTAATAGAATAGTAAAGGAACCATAGGAGAATATGAAGATCGTGGTGTTGATGTGGAGGTTATAAAGTTGAAACCCTATGGGAATGATGAAACTATTGTTTTCTTGCACAATACAAACCCTATTGGAGCAATGTGGAGTTTCTATATATATATATATATATATAAAATGAGCCAAGCTATAAAAATGTATGAATCAACAGGTAAAAATGGAGAGCCCATGGCCTATCAATGCATGGAGGGTTTTTTCTTTTTACCAAAACTCAGGTTTGTTTCTTTCAAATGCATTGAATCTTTATGGGAGCTGACATGAATGACTACACAAAGCTAAACATCAGATTGGAGAAATCATCAAATAGGAGTTTTGGTTCAGGATTGAGCTATTTTTATCAGCAAAAGCCAGGAAAACAACAAAAATAATCCCAAAAATGACTTACTTGAAGTCTCTTGTTGTCTTGTATATTGTTTTCTTCCTATATAGTTGTAGTTCTCTCTTGAGGATCCATGGAGTATGGTCATTAAAACCATGTGGCGACAGTGAAGACTCTTGAAGATCAAGGGTTGCAAATGTATTTTTGCAAAATGATTTGTGTCGCTTTTACTTTAGTATTTCATAACCCTAGCTTAAGCTGATAAATGAGAGGTATTTTTTACCTTTTATTTTTACTTTCACAAATCAATTTAATATCCTCATTTCTTATTTATTCCCCTAGTAAAATTTAATGTATCTTCTTTATGTGTGCCATGTATGTAGGTCTTTTAAGACTTATATTTTTTTTTTCAATATTCCCATTATTTTGCATAAGTTCTCGATTGTAAAGCATTTTGGTTTGAAGTGATATTGTTATAAGTAACTTTAATCATATTTTCTATTGTTAATTCAAAATATGTGGAATACTTTGTAAATGGTAAGACATTTTATAATTGAGTCTTTATGATGGAAAGAGCATTTAGGGTTGTTTGGAGGAGTCAGCCAATAAATGGAGAAAATATAGGGGTTTTTTTTTACCCAATAATAACTTTGAGGGCATCTTGGAGAAATATTGGGAATCCTTATGGTTTGATTAAGTCAAATTTGACTTTTTCAACCTTTTAGATTTCTTCTAGAGAGGATCCAGTTACTAGATTTTAGGCTTATTAAGTGCATCTGACCTAGGTTGTTTGAGGGCCACTTACTCACTTTTGTAATTTGATGGAGTTAGTTCTATCAATACAACTTCTCAGAGTTAGTGACTTTTACTATCCTTTCTTGGATTTTTGTAGAGTTTTGTAACTCATTTTTAGTCATGTACAAAGCAATTTACACTTTGGAGGATAATGATGATAAGTATGTTGCCTTCTCATCTTTTGTTGTATTGTGTGAATTTCGATGATTGAGACCTTTACATGTGAGTTATCATATTCCTTGTTTTGGTGTCTCATTTGCATCACCTTTTTGCAAAATATATGTTTGTAGGTTGTGAGTTGTATTTTGTTGCAAGTAATTCAAGCTGTGAAAACTTAATTTTCCTTCTTGAATTGAGTGTATTAAAAATATTCTCATGAAATATTTATGCAAGGCATATGAGTATTTGAGTTGTGCATGCTAACATTATTGTTGATTAAGAATTTTTTGTAATAGCAGCTCTACAAGGATCTGAAACCATTCTTGGTGTATCACTTCATAGATTACTTTCAGTCTTAGGTTTTACATTTATAAGTTATCTTTCTTCCTCCTTTCCTTTCAAAATTAGCAATTTTAGGTGATAACCAATAGGAAGATAGAAATATTCGGAGGTTGACCTCTGTCTACAAGTAACCCACAACTTTAGAGGTCTTCCCATGTTACACTGAGGTGTCGAACATTAGGTTCAATAGGGTGCAATTTTAGTAGATAACAATTTTATGAATTTTTTTGGTATTTTTGAGATATATGACAAAGAGACTAACTTAAAGACCTATCCTAGGGGTCTCGAGAGCTAATCCATAAAGTATCCTCGCCTATGCTATACACGTAGATACCACGTAGTTCGACTCACAATTGACTTGACTCAATGATGAGATAGATGGGAAAATAAATTGCCATTACAACAGATGCCTAAAGGACTGACCTAAAATGTCTCGGGGGATGATCAAAGATAAAACTTGCCTATGTTCAAGCTTAGAGATGACGTAGTTTAGTTGGATGACTATATTTTTTATTTTTTAGATTTTCGACATGCTTTGGATTTTGATATGATTTTTTGAATGTTTTTTTTTTGGAATTTTGATTTTTTGATTTTTTGATTTTTGATGTGTAGGAAGATCATAAGAATATACACAAATTCAATCTAATGTAGGTATAGGAACATGCTACCAAATTGGTGCAATAGACTACTTTGATAAAAGGTAGGATAAACTATCCTTGGGAGTGTGCCAAGTAGTACTAGCCTGAAACATGATAAAAACACAAGATCAAACTATGGTACTGATATGAAAGAATAGTGGAAAGATAAATGTAATGTAATGGATAAGTTTGTGAAGATCTAGGTGGATGAAGAGTGCTTTATTTACGCTTGACAGCTGTTTTCCAAGTTTTCACCAAGGTACTTGTCCAAACTGCCACCGAAGTGGTTTTTACTAAAGGACATTTTTTTTCTTTACTGTTTTCAATTCCTTTTTTGATTTTGATTTTGATTTTAAGTTTTTGATTTTTTTGTTGTCACCAAGATGGTTGTTTGTCAAGTTTTCATCAGGGTGACCATTGTTTCAAGACATTTTCTGATTTTTTTGGTATTTTTAGGTTTTATACCTTGCAAGATTTTAGGAATAAATTTTTTTGAGATGGGAGCTATTCATGGGATCTTGTATAGGTTCACCTTCTGGTGTTGATAATTGATATGTCCCTAATTTATAGCTTGTCATTATGATGAAAGGTCCCAGCCAATTGGGCTCAAATTTTCCTTTTCTTTCTTGGTTTTGTACGTTCTTTTGGTTATCCTTTAGCACAAGTTCACCAACTTGGAAGGTCTACCTCTTGATCTTCTTTATATAACTCTGCTTATTTCAATTCTGATAAACCTATAGATGGTTTAGGGAATCCATACACCATTCATCCAGTAACTCTAGCTCATTCAGTCGTGAGACCCTGTATTATTCATCTATGATGAGGTTTTGCAATGATATTCTCAGGGATGGGAGATAAATCTCAATAGCTAGGATAAACTTTTATCCATAGACCAAGGAGAATGTGGTGGCACTTGTCGGTGTGCGGATGCTGGTGCGATAGGCCCATAAGGTAGGATTTAGATACAAATGCTAGTCATGACTAGTGTTATTGACTATCTTAACGATTTTCAAGATGGTTTTGTTGGTAGATTCTTCTTGTCCATTGCCTTGGGGATAGTACAGAGTGGAAAAGTGATATTGGATATTGATTTTTTCACATAAGTCATGAACATCCTTATTTTTGAAAGGTGTCCCATTATATGAGATAATAGTTTTGGGGACACCGTATCGGAAAATGAGGTAGTTAAAGATGAACTTAGATATCTTCTTTCTAGTTATCTAGGTCATGGGAATGGATTCAACCCACTTTGTAAAGTACTCTGTGGTGGTGATGATGAACTTGTGGCCATTGGATGAGGTGGGGGTGATATTTCCAATGAGATCGAACCCCCATTGTGAAAAGGGCCAAGGTGTAACAATAGGGTGAAGCTCTTGAGCTGGTGCATGGATAAGGTCCCCATGTTGTTGGAACTATAACCATCTTCTGACAAAGTCATATGTGTCCCACTCCATTGTGGGCCAGTATTATTCGGTTCTCAAAAAATTCTTAGTTGAGGTCATACCACTCGAGTGTGATCCAAAAATGTCATTGTGTACCTTGGTTAATGCAGTCAGAACTTCCTGAGTGTTCTGAGAACATAAGAGGGTTCCTTCAATGCTCCTATGATAAATGGTTTCTCCTAAGATGATAAAGCAGGTTGATTTCTTGATTAAGGCTCATTTAAGGTTTGGGGTTATATCATCGGGAAATACTCCTATTATTAAGTAGGTATAAATTTCATGATACCAGGGATCACCGAGACCAACAATTTCACACACAAACTCAGACTCTAGTACCTCGAATGTTGGTATGACAAGTTTCACTACAAGGAAAATTTGCTTTAGGAAGTTGCGTGAGATTTCCAAGAGTGATCCAATTGTAGCCATTGTGTTCATTGTTCTATTGTTTTCTCTAGGTAGCTATTCAAATGTGATATCAATGAATGACCCTTTGAGGATCTTGACCAATTTCTTATATGGAGTTAGCTTGCCATCCTTGGTTTGATATTCATTTTTTACCTAATTTATAATGAGTTGAGAATCCCCATATACCTTTAGAGCCATGATCTATCATTGTACCACAATCCTTAAGCCTATGACAAGAGCCTCATACTCAGTTATGTTATTTGTGCATGAGAATGACAACTTATAAGATTTGGGTATGTAGTATCCTTGGGGATTGATGAAGAAAATCTCAGCTCCTGACCTGTGTTGCGTGTAAGATCCATTAAAATACATCTTCCAATGGTCTGCAATACTTAGGCTAAAAATTTATTCATCAGGGAATTTTGAAATAAGTGGGTTTTCTAGGTGTATAGATGCCTCTGCTAGTTGATCTACAATTATTGTCCCTTGATGGCCTTTCACTCCACATATTTAATGTTGTGTTCCATCAGTATCATGACCCACTTGCTTGTTCACCTTGTGAGAGCGGCTTTAGAAATTAGGTACTTGAGTGGATCTATCTTCACAATTACCTCAATTTGATGAGCCAACATATAATGTTTGAATTTATGGGCTACAAACACAACTGCTAGAAAATATTTTTTAATAGGACAATATTTTAGCTCATGTATCACCATAGTTATTCTGATATAATATATTTCTCTTTCTCTTCTATTTTCATTGTGTTGATCTCAGAGAGTACCAAGAGCTATCATTGTTGTCAAGATGTATAGGATTAGTGGTTGTCCTAGAATTGGAGGCATCAAAACCGATGGCGTGAGTAAGTATTCTTTGTTTTTATTAAATGGTCAGTCACATTTTTCATCCCACTTGTATGCTACTCCCTTCTGGATTAGATGAGATTATGGGATTTGTTTATCTGCCATCTGTGTTATGAATCTACAAATGGACTGGAGCCTGCCTTGTAGACATTTCAACTACTTTAGTGTCTAGGGTGCTTCCATATTGAGGATCACCTTGACTTTGGCAAGATCTACCTCTATTCCTCCCATTGACACAATGTATCTCAGGAGATTTCCTTATTGTATGCCGAATACACACTTCTTTGGATTAAGGCTGACTTTATACCTTTCCAACCTATCAAAGATGGAACTCAATGTTGATATGTGGTATTGTCTCTTCCTTGAATTTTCCAATATTTCATCCACATATTATTCCACCATCTTATGAATCACGTCATGGAATATTAGTGTCATAGCTCTCTGGTAAGTAGCTCCTATGTTCTTTAACCCAAATGAAATTATGTTCCAGTAGTAGGCTCCCCATGGGCATGCGAATTTTGTCCTATACTAGTCCTTTTTTTCTATCGTAATCTAGTTGTATCTAGAAAACCCATCCATTAACGAGAGAATCTCATGTCTAGTTTTCTTATCCATTATCATGTTGGTGTTAGGTAGTGGAAATTCATCCTTAGGACATGATTTATTTAGGTCTTTGAAAATAGTAAAAATGTGGATGCCCCCAATTGGTTTTGATATACGTACCAAGTTTGACACCCATTCTGGATAATCAATTGGGCATATGAATCCTACATCCAAGAGCTTCTACAATTCCATTTTGACTAACAAGGCTATCTATGGGTGCATCTTTCTCAACTTATGTCTTACTAAGTTTTCCCCTGGATAGATAGCTAAGTGATGAACCACAACTTCCATCATGGGAGGTTCATGAGGGCTCTAAGTTTGGTTGACCGGAGAAGTGAGTGAAATATAAGGGGGAGCTAGTGTGGGCAAGCTTCTAAGTTACCTGCAAAGAATAAGTGTGGCTGGGGAAACCCACGTGTAATCCAGTGAATATAGTCCTTGCCAACCTTAGGATTTATGCTTGTATTGTTAAAATCAAAAAAAAATTCTACTATGTCTTGTGTGTGTGTTTTAAAATAAACCTCAAAACAAAAATCACACCTAGCACTTGGAAACACCTTAAACCTTGAAAAATCCCAAAACATCAAACAACAAAAACATACAACATGAACAAGTATCGCTTAGATTTGTTGGGGCCATCATCCTTTAGTTCTGATTTTTTAATCCTTGCATTCCACCTAGTCTTTCCATCCCATATAGTCCTTACATATTCCTAGTCTTGCATACATACATCACATCACATAGTCCTTTCATACATATATATCATTCTGCCTAATTCTTCCATGTACAACCCCTGGCATATATCAAGATTATATCACCTAAACAAGATGCATGTTCCATGAATTTAGTCTATTGCATATTCATTATTGATCAAATATAACCCTTAGATTGCACTTCCACTACTCTTCCTAGGTCTCAAAATCAACCCATTCACTATCTATCACCCACATCACTCAAGGTTTATCATAGACTTGAGTTAGGGAACATACTATTATCCTTGAGTAGGGAAATAATTTTGGAGTCCATCATCTCCTACATACCCTCTCTTGATCATCAAAAAAATCACACTTCACAATTTAATCACCTTAAATTTGGTCAACAAGAAGAGTAAAAAATCCAAAAACATTAGAAATATTTCAAAAACAAACAAATCTAGGTGTCCTCCAAGTCAAACTTCTCATCCTCCATACCAACCATGCATAAGATTTCATCCTTTGTCCACCTACCTTCACCATCAATAGTTACCTAAAACAATACATGTCATTAATCCACAGTTCAAGTGTCCACTTATAATCCTTATCCTCAATTCTTCATTCAGAGCCTAATAATTTCTTATCATCTATTTCAAATGCATTTCTTCTACGAAATTCTTAAGTTCAAGAATCTTTGATTTAAGTTGATTTCATATGTTCAACTCCAGTTATATATCATCATATGTCACTTTCTTTGCACAATTTTTGTGACATGTAGAAATGGATCAACAAGCAGGAAGTTCTCAAGTAGAAGTCGAGCCAAATCTAGATATTAGACCAAAAGAATTAGTTGAAGAACACATGGACCTTGAAGATAGGGAGGAGGCCCGAGTTCATACAATGCATGTTGGAGAGGGGTCAGGATCACTTCCTTCTACACCAATGGATGAGCATATAAAAGTATCTGAAAAGGTGGGGAAACATATTTCTTATAGAAATTTAGATCATTTACTTGAAATGGATATGGAGAGACTGAAATACTATGTCGACCAACCTAAAAATAGGAGTAAGAGGTCAATGACTAAATCTGTAAATAGAATAATCCATGATCATTTCAATCATCTTGAAACACTTGAAAAAACCCAATTATTATAATGTTTACTTCTTCGTAATGAGCTTAAAGAGTCATTACAATTGTTGGGTGTACATTCTGCATCGAATAAGAGGAAGCACATGAGACTACAAGAAGATATTAGTGAAAATTTTAAAAAAGGTTTAGATTCTATTAGGAAAGGATCTCGGTCAGTGGATAAGGCATGTGGTGGCTAAATTCTGCAACATGTTAGTATATCATGTAAATCAAACTAACATGGCAAAATCCAACAAACCCTATGAAATATTGCTCCATACTAGATATCCTAAATTAAGACATTTAAACAACTAGAAATACCAAATGAAATGATTTTAAAGCACAAATAACATGAAGCAAATCTATCCCATATTGGATTGGTGCAACTTAGAGTTGTAGGAAGTTGCCCTTTCCCAATCCATGATAAGCAAAACTGCCAAACTGATAGTGATGAAGAGCAAGATATCCTCTTAAATGAAGAGAGTAACCTTGCAATCAGAAAATGTTGTTGCTAAGCAAATGGTGCTGTGATGAGCAAGATTAGTTCTCTCATGAAGAGAGTAACCTTGGAAGTGAGAATGTATTGTGTGTTGTTGATGTAATGCTTTGCATTTTATAGATTGAAAGATTGAAAGATTGAGAGATTTTGAGGAATGTGGGATTATTCACAAACCAATGACAAGGTGCCACTTGTCAAGTTGTGAGAGGGTGAGGAATGTGCAAGTCTTGGCCCATGTGCCAATTTGAAATTCAAATTTGGATGAAATGACATGTTTAGAGGGGATGAAAGGTGCAATAAATGCCATGTTTGACTTGTGCAAATAGCATTTAAAACCTTGTTGGAAGGGACAAGTCCCTTTTGGGGGGAAGATTCAAATTGGAAAAATATTCCATTTTGAATGTAATTAGAGGAAATAATAAATCAAATAAATGATTTATTGGTGCAAGTGGGTGGGTTAGTTAAGAGTTTGGATTTGACTCTAGTTGAGTCAAAAGCGACAGAATGATAATCATGATTAGAAGTTAATTAATGTAGATTAATTAACTTGGATGATATTAAGAGGTGACATTTGATAAATCAAATGAGAAGAACTTTAAGGATTTGATTAAATAAATTAATTTATTTAATGAACCTTAGGAAATTAATCAATAAATTGTCTTAATTGATTAATAGGAGAATTCGATGCATGATGTTAGTTTTACGTGTCTACATTTTTCCCCTCTTTGAAGAAATGTACTTGTTGCATTGGTTCAAAGAATGATGTTGCCGATATCGAAAATAAAAAATTTCTGAGTTTTTCGGATGCCCCAGCGAAAAGAAGTACGTTAGTACATTGCCCCCTCGAGAGATCGAGCGAAAAGATTCGATTTGAGGTGGATCTCACGATAACGAGGTTCAAAATGGATGTATGGATGATAATGATGATGAAAATGAGATGTTTGGAAGATGCTTAAAATAACAAATCTATATTATTTTAAACATGTTAAATTATTATGCAATGCATGTGAGATGGATGAGATGGATGATGTTGTTCTATAATGATATGACGTGGTTATGCAAGATGAGAGGATGAATGCAACATGGATGCAGGATGGATGCATTGTTAGTGTGAAAGAGGATAGAAGAATGAGAGGGATCAACCCTTGAATCCAAGAAGATGAAAAATTTCAACAAGCCAACTTTATTAGAGATAATGATGAAAGATGATGATGTATTGCTTATCCAGGAATGGGAGATAAAGAGCGTAACTTTCTTTATGTTTAATAACACACATAGGGGCGATGCATCAAGGTATTAAGAACTAGGATGGCATTGTGCCTAGTGTGATGGACTCATACTCGACAATCAGATAGGAGTGCTCTTGTTCACACTTGACATATGAAAACCTTGCTAGCACGGACCCAACAAAGCAAGTATTCGCCAAGTTATTTTACAAGAACATCCAACAAGCACAGTAGACAAAAAGATAATGATCATTGCCCCATTCCTTTCTCTCTAAACCTGTTTTGTTTAGGCATCATCGAGAGGTCCTTGGAATGAGCGCAAAATAAGATAAGTCAACAAGACCAAGATAAAGTAAATAAACAAGCTAATGTTCTTCGTACCACTAGCCAGGCTAAACTAATGTGGGGTACCTGATGCTTATGTCCATTGTGGGAAAGCTTCATCCTAAGACATGTAGTGATCAGGGTTTTTGTAGGACTGATTGCATGATAAGCTATTGATACTCTGAGTTGACCAACTTGCTTGCTTACTGACTTAGGCTTCAGACTCTGACGATTAGGTGTTCACTTTGGAACCTGCTAAACTTGCTTCTGACTAACTCACCAAAGGGTGAAAGCGATGATGATTTATTATGAGTGATGACAATCACGGGTGAAAGCGAGATGAAATGGATGCACCATTTTGGTTTTTTCAAATGTTTTGAGGCTGTTTTTTGGAATTTCAAGATTTTTTACAAATGTTTTTTGTATTTTTGAGATTTTTCAATGTTTTTGGTATTTTGAAGATTTTACGACGAACAGACTAACTTAAAGACCTATCCTAGGGGTCTCGGGAGCTGATCCATAGATTAGCCTTGCCTACATTATACACGCAGAGACCACGTAGTTTGAATGGCAATAAATTCGACTCGATGAAAAGATAGAAGGGAAAACGGATTGCCAATGCGACGAACGCCTAAAGGACTAACCTAACTGTCTCGGGGGATGATCAAAGATCAGCCTTGCCTACGTTCAAGCTCAGAGACGATGTAGTTCGACAAGGTGAGAGACTGACAATACTAAATGATGAATTTTGAAGATTTTCTGATATTTCGACATGTTTTTGGATTTTCTGATGAATTTTTGAATGTTTTGGATTTTTGAAAGATTTTGAGAATTTGGATATGGATATGTGATGATATCAGTGCTCTGTTTTGAGATTTTGTTGAGAACCAAGCTTAATGTTGATCAATCGGATTGATGGATTGATAGTTTGACTAAGTGTGTTAAGTCAAACAAAAGTGATAATGCATTCATAAGCTTTTAGGAAGTTGTGTTATCCCAAAGTAAGCTCATACAAAAAGGATAATTTGGCTAGGTGTGTTAAGCCAAACAAGGTGATTATGGATTTGATAATTTGGCTAAGTGTGTTAAGCCAAACAGAGTGATGATAATGAACTTGTAAACCCAAGGAAGTTGTGTTATCCTGGAGTAAACTCGTGCACAAGATGATAGTTTGACTAAGTGTGTTAAGTCAAACAAGGTGATGATTGATTGGATTCGATTGATCAACATTGATGAAGCTTGATTTGGAACAAAATAGCTTTGATGATTTTGATGTGATGCTGAATGTGCACATTAGATGTAACTGATATGAATTGTTTGGATTGATGTTCAACGAAAGATAGAGCATGATAAGGAATGTCTTCCTGTCAAAATATGCCATGGGCTAGTGACTTGGATTCGTGTTCACAAATGATTCGACCAAGTTGATTTCACATTTTCCAATGCTCAGATCACCACATAAGTGGGAAGATATAGATCAAAATTTATTCCTGAAGTGAGATGTAAATATCTACCCCTAGTGTCTAGCAATGTTTGAACGACCATGGGTGGATTCTTGGATATGAATGGATATGGATTATCTTGCGATAAGATAAGGGTGTTCAAACAGAGGAATGCTCACTCAGATAATGCTTCAAAGCTCAGATAATGTTGGATAGGATGGGATCAATGAAAATGACCCATGTCAAGATGTCTACCATAAGCAACTGCAAAGTGTGCACAAAATTTTTATCAAGATCAAGGTAACTTGGACCTTGGATGTAGTTGGAAAATGGATTGGATAAACGGTTCATGGATGAACAGATGATATGGATGGAATGTTGGCTTCATTATGGATGCGATAAGATGCTTTCTCCTGAACTGGCGCATGTAGATGCTTGATTCTACACATGATGCCTGTTTGCCAGGTTTTCATCATGGTACCGATCCAAAGCGCCTCCGAAATGGTTTTCGCTGGAGGACGATTTTTTTCTTTACTATTTTCAATCCTTTTTTTTAACTTTTTTGGATTTTTGTATATTTTGATTTTTTTTGTTGTCACCAAGACGCCTGTTTGCTAGGTTTTCCTCAAGGTGACCATTTTTTTTAGGACATTTTTTTATTTTTTTGTATTTTCTGAGAGATTTTAAGCTGATGCTGAACCACCTGGTGGTGCTGATGTTGATGCTTTTGTCATAATGTGCCATCAATATCTTGCTTGTAGAAGTTGTCTTGCCAAGATACGTGCACTTGAATGCAACTTTTGAGATCCTTGATCTGTTTTGCTGATACCGGAGTTAACTCTATCTTTGTGCGCACATCGCGATAGGGTGCCTTCTGAATCCTTATGATGAAGGGTCGTTGCCAACACATGGTCAATGTGAGAATTGGATATCATGTGTGGAGGCATGGATGGAGTGTGTTTAGGAGTAAAAGATGGATTGACTGACAGTTTGGAGCCTTTGACTCTCCAAACTTGGGAAGATGAGCAATAATGGGTGGATACGGAAGTGTACGTGGAATTAGGAGCAACTGCTTGATACACTTTGTACGTTGCTTGAGAAGCCTGATTTTTCCTTTGTGGAAATCTTTGATGGATACTTGCCTCATTTTTATTTTGCCCCATAGTTTCTTTGACTGATGGAGTTCGATAGGGATAATCTTTCTTTGTATTTTTTGGTATCCATATGTACTTGATTTGTCCAATATGCTTCTTAGCTTCTTTTTCTTTGATAACGTTCTTCATGCTTCGATTCAAGTCTTTCTTTTGATGTTGGTCCCAATTCGTGGATGGGGTGATGGGTGGATGAAGATTTATGACATGGCGGGTTGTAGTATTGGCATTGGTTTCATCATAAGGATTCTTCATGCTCCCTATGTTGATGTTTGCTCGAGATGAAGTTGCCCCTAGTATGGTGATAGTATTACTGATATGTTGAGATCCCTTGATTGTTGAGTAACCAAGGCCTTGATACTTAGGATTGACAAAAATCTGCACTAGTTCTAGGATACCCTGTTCATGTATGCCTAATCCTCTACCTTGATAATTCATCTGCTGAAAAAACTTATTTGCAATAGGATATGATTTACCTTGGAAACAAGGTGTTTCTCCTTCTCTGCTCTGTGGTGGATCTTCAAATGTCATAGCTCTTTCATTGATAAGATGATTTTCCCTTACAAAGGTGAGTGATCCAAGTTTATAAGTGATAGGATCTTCCATAAGTGGGATGAATGCCTGATTGATATCTTCAACTTGATCTTGTGACATATCAGATTGTAGTGCTTCTTCAAGAAGTGTTGATGCTTCGCTGTCTACACAAAATTCTTCCTCATGACTCACTTCATAGGATGTTTCTGATTCATGACTTCTGTAGAAACCTTCGTCATGACCCATTTCTGATATGTCTCTGCATTTGTCTATATCTTGATCATGTGTACCAATGTTAAGAGTAGGCAACTCTTGTTTCCCAGTAATGATTTCAAGAGTATGAGACTCTTGTTTTGAATGAAGATCATCTGCGTGTCCATCCAAAGAAAGAATCTCATTGGTAGATGGAGGAGTATGTCCTATGTGGATATGATCATCATTTGTGGCATCTTGTATAGATAAAAGAGTGCCCATTAGATCATTGTAGTAGCTTGGAGATACAAATTCTCGATCTTGAGTGATTTTGGGATTGCTTTCAACATGCTTTGGATCGAGTTCTTGACATGGGTCAATTTCAAAGAATGGACTTCTTTCTTGGATATCTTCATTAGGAAGTGGCTCAATATTCTCTTGAACTTTGAGAGGATTTGGATCGAATGTTGAGATAGGGATTCCTTCAATATCTTTAACCATGAGGTCAAAGGATGTCAATATGTTGTTGGAAGGGCCATTGCTAGACCTTGATGGAAGATTTTGATCATGCTTTGGAATAAGTTCTTGAAATATGTCCTTTGACTCGTTAGGTGATGTAGAGACATTATCAACATGATCAGTGGAGGATGGATCTTGGTTTATGTCAATGGGATCAAATAATGTTAACACATCTTGAAATAGATCGCTAAAAAGTGGCTCTTGATGAACGACGATTTGATCAATGGATGGGGTAGACATATCTTCAATGTGCTCATTGATGGATTGATCTTGATTTTTGATTTCAACAATTGTGGTGGAGGGATTGTCAATGTTCTCAAACATAGGATTAAATGATGTTAATGTTTCTTGGATTGAATCATTGTTGGGTATCGTCAGTGAGTTTTGATCATGATTGAAAAGTGACTCTTGGTGTGTGATGATTTGATCATTGAATGAGATGGGAACATCTTCAATGTGTTCATTGATGGATTGATCTTGATTTTTGATTTCAACAATTGTGGTGGGAATCTGTTGCAAGCTTTGTTGTGGGAGTAAGGCCTATGTTTTCTGCTGAGCCAACAACGCTTGTTGTTCGTCATGTTGTTTTTGTGCCAACAAAGCTTTTTGTTGGGCTCTTTGTTGTGCTACTTCTTCTTGGATTGCTTTCAATAGTGCATAGAATTCTGCTTGTGCTTGCACTTGTTGGGCTACTTAAGCCGCTTGTGCTTGCTAAGTAACTAGCTCTGTAGCTTGTTGGGCTTGGAGTGCCTTTTTGCGAGAAGCTTCTTGAGTGGCTTGCAACATGATGGAGAATGAATTGGTCGTGTTGTGTTTTGGCAGTGGTGGCGGTGGTGGTGGAATGGGAATGGTTTTGATTGTTGGGGTTGCTTGGATGGTTTCCATCTGCTGTTGAGATATTGATGGAAAAATGGGATGATTTGGTATGATGTTTTGATTCGGCATGATAGATTGAAATTGAACATTGTTGTGGTTGGGAATCATATTGCTTGGATTTAGGTAACTTTGATTTTGCGTGGGGTTATCTTGATTTGAATCAACATATGGAGTTGTCAATATATTGCTAGGATTTTGAACAACATTAGGGGGATTTGCAAACATGTCAACCCCAAAGTTTACCAAGTGTGGATTTGAAATGGTCATGTTTGGTAAAGTTGCACTTGGTATGTATGGATTTGGTAGGATGACGTTGTTTGGAAAACTCATGCATTGAGTGTTTGGTTGATAGATTTTCAGATTTGGACTTGGATTTAAATCTATCATTGGGAAAGGTGTTCCAAACTTCAGATTGGGTATGCTCATATTTGTTGTACCATTGATGTTTGTATGAGATAATGCTCCCATGTATGCATTGTACAAGCTTTGGAAATCAAATGGTATTGCAAGGCTTGGATAGTTTGGTTGAATCGAATTGCTCATGATGGATGGATCAAATTTATATTCCATGTCCCTCTTGTGTTGAAATCGAGTTTGAACCATAAAATGAAGATCAATTTTCAAGAATGTAAGAGATGAACCTCTAATCCTTTAGATCGGTCTACAACCTTAGCTTCAAAGAAGTGAAGAACTAGGATAATTGAAGGATCAAAGTGATGATGAGGATGAGATAAACGAAAGATGAGTGATACGGATGAATGGAACTCTTAAAGAAACTTTGAAAGAGATGCTAAAACTTTTAGGACTTTGATTTGATTGATTCGTGATTGGATTGATGGTTTGACTAGGTGTGTTAAGTCAAACAAAATGTGATGAATGTAATCGTAAAACTCTAGGAAGTTGTGTTATCCAAGAGTGAACTCCTACAAGATGGTAGTTTGACTAAGTGTGTCAAGTCAAACGAGGTGATGATTTGATAATTTGGCTAGGTGTGTTAAGCCAAACAAGATGAACTCGTAAACCCTAGGAAGTTGTTTTATCCAAGAGAGAACTTGTGTATAGGATGATGGTTTGACTAGCTGTGTTAAGTCAAACAAAGTGATTTGATTTCGCCTAGAAGTTTAGCATAACAAATGAAAAAGATTCTAAGAGCTGTTGGTGAGATGGAAATTTGATTGATTTAATGGTTGAGAGATGGATGAAAGTGATTTAATTTGATCCTAGACTTGACCTAGAATAACACTTCTTCTTACAAGACCTCAGTGTTGAGGAACAGGCTATATTTCCTATGGGAGGAAAGCAAACCTTTCAAACAATTTAGGATCTCAAGATACTCCTCACTAGCTTTCAGACTAAGCTTTTTGAACTTTGGTTTTGGGATTTTGATCATGTTAGAAAACACATGTGTAATCAAATTTATCTTTTATCTTGGTTAAATGAGGTTCTTTTTATCCAAGACAATTGCTTGCTTAGGTTTTCAAGCTATATGTCTAATGTCCCATTCTCTTTCTCATTCCACAAGGTCCTTTATGCGGAAATCGAGGAAAATAGGGCAAAAGTTCCTTATGCTTATCCTTATTGGAAACAACTGATGGTAGAATTTGCACACTTAGAAACCTCTAGGAATGTGATCCCTAGGGAAAGCAAGAGTGGGCAAGTTCATCAAAGGATATTTGTTTCTTCCAAGGTGTTTGAAATTTGAGGCTCTTGTGAATGTTCGTTTTTGAATGTTTTGAATCCAAGCAAAGTGTTTTTGATTCCAAGCACTTTTTACAACCCTAGGATGATGAGGCAATATCTTGTTGGGTTCCCACTTGGATAAATCCAGCTGCGCATATCTTGTGCGAATGGCTAAATGCTTGACCACACTGGCTCCCCTCCACAGCACTCACTTATTCGAGTCAGCCAAGCATTAGTACCCATGAATCTCCCATGGCATACTTTCCATTTCCACAACAAGACCACATGTTATATGGGGCGGCTTCAAAGGAAATGACCTTTTGCACCAACAAGATAGACAAGGTTTTGGGCAATTTCTAAACAAGGGTTCTAATTTGGGTATTCCGTTCGTGGGGGATTATCCAACGTCAGCGAGAGTCCATTTCTGTCCATCTCGTCGGAATAATCCTCGTTATATTGGCCTTTGTTCCAATATCCACACTTATATCCCAGGTGGAAGTCACTTGGCTTTAGCATGTTCCCGGTTGGGTCATTCCCTTGGGTGATTACTTTTTCCCACAAGGCAGGCCCTCTAAAATAAACAAAAGTGAGCTAACATATCCCGTCGTTCACACAACCCTTGTTGAAAACAAAGGGGAGAACCTCCGCAATATATCATGCTCACACTCGCATGTTTTGTTCAATTTTAAGATACCCAAATTGAAATGTGGAGGCAATATTTTTGACAACTTAATATCATGAAAAAAAACTTTGGATTCTCAAGATCGTCGTGAGGTGCGAGAGAAGCGCATATGTCTTTTTGATGATATTACTTTGTGAAAAAGATTGCAGAGCATTGAAAACACTTGTTCTTTTTAGACCACAAAGCAATGATGAGTTCATTTTAAGAGCACCAATTGAAATGTGAAGTTTTTCCTTGTTCAATTTTAATCCCAAATTGAAAGCTAGTAAGTGTCTAAGGTTCAATTTTAGCCCAACTTCGATAAAAAAATCAATCACTGATTAATTTTAAATCCTAAAATTGAAAAGTGATTTGGTTTGAAACAAAAAATGAGAGCATAAAATGGAAGCTCAAGATAATCATAATAAGCATTAAAAAATGCTTTTGTTTAGAATTCAAGTCTTCAACTCAAATCTGCTCATTTTTTGCTTAAGTCCAATGTTCAATTTCGATGCCAACCCTTGTCATGCAACATGTCTGAAAAAAAAAAACAATGGTTATAGCATAAAAAGAAAAATCAAATTCTTCAGAAGCATGACAAAACTTTGATAAAAGACTTTTTTGATTCTCTTAGTTCCATCTTTTTATTCTTCTATAAATGCCGAATTGAAATTTGCAAGATTCACACTTAATGAAACCCAATGCTAGTGTCATAGGTAATCAACACAAAAAAAGACATATTTGTTTATATAACAATGTCCAATCCCAACATGAAATGTGTTTGTAATCTATAAAAACCCAAGTTGTGTCAGTAGTAATCATGAATTAAATTACGCACAAATCATGTCAGAATTTTGTCACATGCATTTTCTTTCTACTAATTTCCATTTCCATTCCCATTTAATATTGACAGAGATTATTAGACAAGTTTGATTTTGACATTAAGTATTTAAAAAAAATACACTAGTCATGCCAAGTATCTATTAATAGTTATTGCAATCAGAACATCCACCTGTCTTTCATCAATGCACAACAAGTTAGAAATTATTATAAATCTTAAATGCAAATCTCATTTCAATGCAGATCTTGCTAAATATTTCCTTGATGTAGAAAGCAGCAGCAAACATCGAGTTAGATTCAAGTAAAAAAATCAAATACGCTTGCAAAAAAAACAATGATAGCTACTTTGATACGTGTGACAAAAGATGTTCCTCTGATTATCTCCAGATAGTGATGAGTATGAGGCTTTACACCCCAAAAAATGTCTTAGATGTTGCTCTTAAAAAAGCAATTTTGAGACCTATGCTGTCCTAAACCTCCTGGCTCTCTTTAACTCCACTAATTTTCATTTGCCAAGTATAGAAAAATGGAAAAAATAGTTGTATGAGAAAAATCATCTTGTATTAGTCACATCTGGCAGTCTTATAACAAGGATATTTATCTACTAAGAGTACATAACATCATTATAAAAGTGCATAATGAAAGGAGTCTCTGGAGTGGCAAGAAAGACAGTGTTCACTTGAGGTAAATATGAGGTTCATTGAATTTCGACCAAGAAATCCTAATGCTTTGGAGTCATTGAAAGGTTGTTTGACATGACGCCTCAACAAGGAATGAGACTACAAGATGAGGTGACTAAATGCGTATCAAGTTTGGTCATCTTCATGATTTGTAGGGCCTACACAAAAAAAGATTTCCTAAAATGAAATTATTAGTCAAAGCAGTATGGATGTCTTGTCAAAGCAGATCCCAGCATACCAATGAAGCAGTAGATAATAAAAAACAAAAACTAGAACTCATTTATCTTCTACTCAGAAATGATGGCGCACCTGTGAAGAAACGTGACAGTATAGACAAGGCACACAAACTTATTGATGGAATGCCTCAAAGAGATAGTCTTCCAGCTGGTAAACAACGCGCGCCCTAATCTTTCAGGCGAATGTCAGTTGCAGGCGTAAAGCCATCTCCTCAAACATTTTCTAGCATCCTCGCTATAACTACTGGAAAAATGCTGCACCACCACGTCGAATCATCCTCATCTACTACGCTTGAAATGTTGGACTGTCAAGTCAAAAAAGAAAACAAGATCGCGCAACAATGTAATAACCATGCAATGAATGTTCCTCCAGAACAATGTCGTGCATCACTTGAATCAGGTCCCCCAAGGCTTCTATTCCATGTATGCAACTTGCAGGCGCAAAGTCAAATTCCGTAGCTTTTGCCCGTAGACAGGAAGGTGCTTGCACCATGAATTCAAAAAAAATATTTAGAACTTTTAAATCATAATGCAATTGGCAGGTGTAGAATTGAATTGCACGACTTTTTACCATCTACTGATAAGTGCTTAAAAACTTTCAAGTTAAATGCGATTAGTAGATGTGAGTTGGATTCCACAGACTTTGCTAGTGATCTCCCTGCCTCTATCCATGGCCAATTTTGAAATCCTCACCAGATATTAAATTATACTATTCCCTGCAGACAATGTGACAGCAGAATTAGAAATTAAAGGAAGCATTTAAAGAACCGCTCAAGTCAAAGGAAGCAGTTAAAGAATGCTCAAGTTAAATGTTTGAGTCGAGATGAAGTAAACACTCCCTTGAATGCGTATTTGCTGAGCACAAACGACAGGTGTATAGCTGAATTCCACGGCCTTTACTAGCGTCTTTTCCCTCTAGTGGATCTTTGCGGATGCCCTCTCTCACCCTCAAGGCAACTACAACAACAGGCTCCTACCCTTGGCGAGAAGAGTTTACAGACATGACAAGGCCATTTGCAATCACTCGAACATTTTTTTTTTCAAGGCCGCAAGAGTAGCAGGATGACGGGGCAGATGATGGTGAAGAAGTACCTAGTAAATGATGAATGCCCTCCTTCTAGCGCCATTTTGTGGTGGCTAAATTCTGCAACATGTTAGTATATCATGTAAATCAAACTAACATGGCAAAATCCAACAAACCCTATGAAATATTGCTCCATACTAGATATGCTAAATTAAGACATTTAAACAACTAGAAATACCAAATGAAATGATTTTAAAGCACAAATAACATGAAGCAAATCTATCCCATATTGGATTGGTGCAACTTAGTGTTGTAGGAAGTTGCCCTTTCCCAATCCATGATAAGCAAAACTGCCAAACTGATAGTGATGAAGAGCAAGATATCCTCTCAAATGAAGAGAGTAACCTTGCAATCAGAAAATGTTGTTGCTAAGCAAATGGTGTTTTGATGAGCAAGATTAGTTCTCTCATGAAGAGAGTAACCTTGCAAGTGAGAATGTGTTGTGTGTTGTTGATGTAATGCTTTGCATTTTATAGATTGAAAGATTGAGAGATTTTGAGGAATGTGGGATTATTCACAAACCAATGACAAGGTGCCACTTGTCAAGTTGTGAGAGGGTGAGGAATGTGCAAGTCTTGGCCATGTGCCAATTTGAAATTCAAATTTGGATGAAATGACATGTTTAGGGGGGATGAAAGGTGCAATAAATGCCATGTTTGACTTGTGCAAATAGCATTTAAAACCTTGTTGGAAGGGACAAGTCCCTTTTGGGGGGAAGATTCAAATTGGAAGAATATTCCATTTTGAATGTAATTAGAGGAAATAATAAATCAAATAAATGATTTAATGGTGCAAGTGGGTGGGTTAGTTAAGAGTTTGGATTTGACTCTAGTTGAGTCAAAAGCGACAGAATGATAATCATGATTAGAAGTTAATTAATGTAGATTAATTAACTTGGATGATATTAAGAGGTGACATTTGATAAATCAAATGAGAAGAACTTTAAGGATTTGATTAAATAAATTAATTTATTTAATGAACCTTAGGAAATTAATCAATAAATTATCTTAATTGATTAATAGGAGAATTCGATGCACGATGTTAGTTTTACGTGTCTACAAGGCCATTGCAAGAAAGGTGATTTTGACATCTGTTTTAAATAAAGAAATATCAAGAAAAACAAAAATGTGAACACTTTCCACTGAATTTGGTTATAGTAGAACCACATTACTAAAATATGAGAAAAAAGAGAAAGGTTTTGGATGATAGTTTTGAAGGCAATTGGGAAAGTATGTGCAGAGATCCCCATTCTGATAGGATTGAAGATCGTGTTAGGAACTTGATCTCAAGTGTTTGGAATGATCAAACCCATCCATCATCAAACACTAGAGATGTTATGAGGCACATGATTGGGCTTGGTATTTATGAAGAATATATTGAACATTGGATAGACATAACACAAATTGAGATGTATATGAACTTTTGTAATATGTATCCTCATATAAAGATTGGGAAAAATATGTTTGAAAGGTTAAAGCCATATTATGTGAAGATAAACAAGTTTTTTGAAACTTTTTGTTGTCGTTATCATATTGAATTTGATCTCTACTATCAGGTGTTTCGAAAGATGAGAGAAGAAAGATATGGTTTTCAAAAGGCACCTCCTAAATAGGTAAGGTCATTCATAAAGGATCTGTTATGTGATCATGAAAATGGACCTCAAATAAAATGCATAAAAGGAATCTATGAAACATGTGGAAATTTGGCTAACTTTCCCTCAAAAAATGAAGATGCTGACCTAAAAAAGAAAATAAATTGCAAGAGCTACAAGTATGTAAAGTTTCAAACAAATTTTTGGAAAGAATCCACAAGGTTAAACTATGTAGAAGAGGAGATACTTATTGGGAAATTTCTAGAAGATTTTCAAAATTGATACAACAATACGTACAACATTCCTTTTATGCTAAGTGGAAAGAACAAAAATTTAAAACATTAGGAGATACTTTACCACTTGGAACGGTTCTATAAGTAGTTTAATTTGCAGAAAATTACTCTAAATTTGTACATCAAAAAGAGATTCACTCAAAATATTAATTTTCAAAGTATGTCTTTATTATTATTCATGTGTGTTATCAACATGCACAATTGGAATTGGATGGTGTTGAGAGTAAAATTGAAAAACAAGCCATCAATAAAGAATATCACTTTTATATTAGTGATGATAAAGAGCATGACACACTTTTTGTACAACATTGTTTTACAAAATGTTTTTTTGAGAATTTGATAAGTAGGGGTGTAAAATTTGAAAATAATTTTGTTTGGTTAGATGGATGTGCGGCACAATTCAATCATCACTACCATTTTATGCACTTTCTAGATATCATAAAGTTTACAACATACCACATGTTTGGAGTTTCTTTGAGAGTGGGCATGGAAAGGGTGAGCATGATGGCGCAGGAGCTTGCATCAAACATGCTTTAAGAAATCATCAAATGAGTTATTCAGAAGATCATATAGACAATGAACATGATTTTGTTGTATGGTTCAAGAAATACTTTGCATCAAATGAGGTCGACAGATCTTCAATAACAAACCGAAAAATTCCACATAGAGTGTTTTGGGAGATATTGGGTATGTATAAATTATATTTTCAAAAAAATAAATTTATTTAAATTTAAAATTTATATATATACACATATTTGTTCACATAATTTTTTTGCAAGTACATGTATCTATTTGTGGATAGAATATTGATGCATGGATGTAAGAGGGTAGAAAAAAAAAGATGTTTGCATTGTGTTATGAGTTACGATAGTGACCCTAGATGGACATTATAAATGAGGGATTACTCTTGTTTCTACATTGAGTGCATTGTGGAAAACTCTCATGCATGCAACAGCTAAGAACTTGAATATGTTAGTAAATGGGATATGGTTCCATTATTCATTTCAGACACATACGATGAAAATGAGGATGAAAGATTTCAAGACATTCCTTTGATTTTAATTGATTATGGCCATATTTCAGGATTGGTTAGAAAAAGTACATGTGTAAGTTTTCAATAATTTAAATATTATATAAATTTAATGATCTTTAAAGTCTAGAGATAATTCTATTTTTTCTAGAATTTTATAGTGTAAATTTGGTATACAAGAGATGCTTTTGCGGTCATAGCAAAGCCTAGAAACATAGAAGGTGTTAGCTATTATTTATTGTGTTGCACAGACGAGAGGAATAAGCTAACCAACCTAAAAGAAGCGATGGGATGTTGTTTACCAGAGGTGAGTTTGAAAATTTAAAATTATATATACATTGTGTACATGTGTACATTACCTTAAAAAAATTAAATATATATTGTAGAAATATTGAGCATGAAAATGTCGTACACGTGCACATGTCTTACCCCGGGTTCATGTTTACCATGCATGATCTTTTGTAGTGCAAGGAATATATCTAAAACAATTCAAAGTTGTTCAACATGGGATTCATTTTGTTGAATATCAAGTTGATAACAAGGTATATCAATATAGTCACCTAATCATTGCTACTGCCCTACATCTTCATGCTGTTCCACATCCATGTGGATGAAAAAAATGGAGACTAGATAGTGATGACCATAAAAAAAAATTACATGTTATAAAAGAGAAGTTTAAACCAAAATGTTTTTGATTAAAGTAAAAATAGGTTTTGAAGGGACCCTGAAACCCTTTACAGAAAAAAATTAATGAATCTGGAACCCTGAAATAGAAGGTTGTAAGAACATAAGACAAGAAAGCACAGACAACCAAGGGAAAAAAGGAAACCAAGGCCAAAGAATGATGACTGACTACAAAGCCAAAAAATAGCTAGCATCCGGCCAAAAACCAGCCCCCAAACAAGAACCATCAGGTTTTACATTTAGAATTGCTCTTGTGGGAGCAGAGAGTTATGTCACAAGAAGGCTTAGAGGACTTCTCCTTTTAATCCTTTACTATTATCCAACCCTCTTCCACTTGTGCTGCCTTATGATTTCAAGCTAGTGCACCATTATCCTGAAGAAGAATGCCTCTAGCCGCTGTCTTATAGATTTGATTTGTATTCCTTCTTGTAGGCATAGACAAATCAGGAGAACCACTAGAAATGATAGCCAAAGCACTATCACCAGTAGTGGCAACATTGTAGTCTTGCATGGCATCAACAACCCCACCAATAGAGACCTTTGGAGAGGATGTCCCAAGGCCCTATGATTCCAAAGCAACTACCTCAGAAAAAATCCTAGATTGCTCAAATTTATTCTCAACTGTATAATGGTTCTGAGAAGCACCTTTACACTAAGTATCCTTCATGGATTTTTTCTCAAAACCACATTCAGCAGTAGCATGACCTATTTTAAATCATCTTCTACATCGAAAGGGAATCCCTTCATAGTCCAAAGCTTGGACCCAAGAACTCTTAGAAGTTTTAAGTAGCATCTTGGAAAGCAACCCTTTTGAAACATCCATTTCAACCAATATGCAGGAAAAGGTAGAGTGAAACATATCAAAGGATGCATCATCCACCAATAAAAAATATCCAAGAGCCTCACCCACTTCCTCCAAAAGGGAATCATGGATTGAAGCTGAATGTTTGAGCTAGATTATATCCATTATTTTCAAGTTCACTTGTACATGTACATACATGTTCAAGATGAGAAATAATAGTAACTTGTTTGAAATCTAATTATTTTAGTTACTTATAATATATGTTGATGACAAGTGTTTTAAATTTGGTTGGAGACAAATTAGTGGTTGAAACACATTGAGTTCTAATAGATATTTCCAATTATATATTTGTTCCATGGAATTCAAGTACTTGTTCAAGAATCTAAATGATTTCATTTGAAATTTCATCTCTACTTATAGCTAGAAAATTTATTATAAATTGATTCAAGAATTCAATGCTTAATTTTATGTTGTGTACATAATGTGCAAACCTTGTTACAACAGTTGCAAATTTAATATCTATTTAATATGATCTTTCTTTTACAACTTTATGATAGTATAAAATGACACTTAACATGATAAATTTCATAAAATCATTGGCTATTTTATGTTTTAATTCTAATTTATTGGGATGCAAATGAAAAATGTGAGAAATATTGATTACCCATATGCCTGCAAGATTTATCTAGTAATTTTAATAGTAAGAGGGTTAATGATAAGCAAGATAGTTGTAGATGGATAGTATAGAGTTTTAGTACAACATATGGCATGTGGTTATGATACTAGATGAGGCAATATTAGCACTAAAGACAAGATACATTTAAAAGAAGCCATATCATAGGAAAACTAGCACCATAAATATATCTCACAAATAACATAGTTTTCTAGTTCAATATAATAACATACTTGAAGACATCTATTAGAAAATAACAATAAATAACATATATAATGAATGCCATGAATATAATTTATACTCCCTAAGATGAGTTCCTTCAACTTTGAAAGTCTTTTGCAAGCTTGGTCTTTAGGAAAGTTGATATGGATATATAAAATATGATTGATGATTGATTGGAAGGTAGCTATGGCTCATTCAATGCTTCATTATTTAAACTATAATTTTATTCCATCTACATTTTTTTTTGCTACAGCACAACTATCTTTATGTCATGCTTCTTGGTGCAAGAGATATTCATAATCCTTTATTTATTCTTTTTTGAGGTATATCTATTTGTGATTATTACTAGGTTTAATCAAATTTTCCTTACCATAGTTCTTATTCATGTTCCCTAAATACTAGTTTGACATTTTTGCCAACATTTTTGTACATTTCTCTTGCTACAAAGTGTACTTTAAATATGATTTTCTCTATAAATTCTTTATAATATGGTTCTCAACTTTCATTTGACTCTTTCTTAAGACAGAAATTTTTTTGTTCTATTTTGGTGGAAGAGATCATTACAATTTGATAAGTTTTTATGGTGTTAATATTATCCTCTTTAATTTAGATATCTACTTCCCACTATTTATAATGATGCATGTGTCATCATATACTATGGTTTAATAGAGGGTTAACATAGTTATCATATATCCAAGGTGAGTAAAATTGATCTAATCATAAAAATCTTTATTATGTGTTCTTTGTGGAAGTTTAAACTCTTGGAGTGCTAATTACACTATAGTTTTGTTCAAATCTACACCTAAAACTTGCACTTGCATGCACACCTACTTGCACCAACAACTCTCAAGAAATAAATTTATAAAATTCATTGGCTATTATAAGTACTATAATTAAAGTGGGGTTTTGGCTTGATACCCACTATAAAAAACACCTTTATTAAAAGGAGGTTTTATTTTATTTAGGAAGGAAAGTTATATTCAAGTAAAATTTTAAATTCTAAGATATATTACATCATCTATGGTGTAGGACTGCTCTTTAAATTTATTATTTTAGATTAAATTCATCAATAATTTGGAAGTGTAAATAAAAGTATGGGCTCTATGATGTACAAACTTTAATGAAAAAATTATATAGTAAAATACCAAACAATATCCTAGATAAATATATATTTTGGAAGATTGAAAGCACAATCTAGATTAATATCATTCAGTTTATATGAGAAAATAAAATGAGATTGGTGCAACAATAATTTTATTATAATTTTTTTCGGTCTAAAAATGAAAATGTCTACATAATTATTTACAAAGGTTTGTCGATTTTTATTTATAGTTCTCTTTATTTTAGATTGTTAAATGAATAAGAAGGGAAAGATTTCAATTATTTTACTAATGAACAAGATAATTTAATGGTATAATTTATTTCTCTCTATTTTCATCATATATAAAGATTTTATAGTCCCTAAGATGAGTTCCTTCAACTTTTCATCTAGTTGTCTATGTTAGAAAAACCACAAAACTCATTAATTAAACCACAATTTTCCACATGATCATCATAATCATAATATAATGTACAATTTATCAACAATATAAAAAATGTAGCCCAAGTAATATATAATGAACCTAAAACATGTAGCCCAAGTCATAAAACATAAAACATATAGCCTGAGTCATAAAACATAAAACTTGTAGCCCAAGTCATATATAATGAACATAAACAACTCATAAATCTAGAGCAGCCTAATATGAATATTGACTCCTAATCGAAAGCTCATCTGAATGAGAACCCTGCTCTGAAAGATGTGTTGAGGCTTGTAGATAAAATTGTGTACAAAATGTGTTAAATACATATATTATATTATAAATTTTATGAAAGTTATTTTTGAGAATGTAAATATATTTTTAAATTTATCTATCTAGATATATACATACATATGCACATACATATACATGTATATATAAAAAAAATTAACTCACATGTCCACTACCAACATAATCATTCATAAAGTCACAATGATGTACAAGATTTGGATCAAGGCTCAAAGTAACATGAGGCATGTCCATCTATAATATATATACATATATATTACATGAATATATAGTTAAAACTAAAATCTAAAAATAATAATAAAAAAAAGAATTGAAACATGAACATATACACATACATGCTCAGTCGACATGTCAATCTGAGGGCCTATCGCGAGTTCTACTAGAAATCATGAGTCGAGAGGACTATGCAGCTGAGATGGCATCGATGTTGAACCGGGACCAGTAGATAGCTCCATAAAACATGTAACAGAAGTAGCAGTGGAATGAACTATGGGTGGATCCTCATGTGCACTATTGCTAGGCTGAGAGTGATGAGAATAATGGGATCCTAGATGTGAATGAACTCCTCAATCCAAATGACCTCTGACATGGTCTATAGGGATCCCATAGTTTGATGTGATGTAAGCATATGCCTACAAGAGGTCCTCAGCCAAAGAAATCATATTCCTTCATGCCATATCTCATGTAAGTCCATTGAGCATTGTGGGTCCAAGTATGCCCATCGCCTGAAAAAGATCTATGTTGTTGTCTTGTGTTGTAAATGTTATGGATCGTGAACATTGAGGCATCAAATACTGACCCACAAGATCAATAGATATTTGAGCAGTCACAGCTGCAATATCGCCAACATTGTCAATTGCTTCCTTTTGGGAAGGAATGATAACCTGGTTTACTAAGGGGTCCAGAGCTTGGGTGAGAATAGGAGACCTATCACCAACCAATACCCTAAACACTAGGGCTAGTCTATCCACTCAACGATAGGTGGGCCTATCGGAAAATCTACCGTGCCCGACCAACATATGGTGGAATATCCAGGTAGTTGACATTGAGGCCTAAATGGGCCTCAGCATATAACTGCTGAACAAAATATAATGGAAGTTGGTCATTGTTTGGATACTTACCATATGCTGCTAGAAATCATGGGTATATCAATTGGGCCATAAGAGGATCCAATCATTTTGTGACCTGGTAACCCTTCACCTTACGCATATTTTGAGAGAATGGAAAATAATTGTTTTTGATCATTTCTTTGGTCATAGCCTCCTTTAGTTTTTTATAAGAAACCTCACCATGGACTTCTTCTTGCATGTGGGAAAGAATCGTAGCTACTCTATCAAGGGAAAAACTAGTAGCCTATCCAATTTTATCTCTTAATTGTTCTAAGCTTTGTAAAATGGACATGCAAACATCTAAATATATTCCTGCATCTATACGATTAGTTAATGACTCTCTCAATCTCCTAATCTCGCTATTAGTATGTGCAAATATTTTTTTGGAGGTGCAATAGGTGCATTTTCCATTGTGATATGTATGTACCTAAAGGAGGAATCAGACCTTGGTTTAATATATCTAGATCTAGAGAATAGAAATCTAAAACAGTTCTAAAAAAATTTACACTTGTGTTCACATGATATAGAATGTAAATTAAGCATGAATACTATCTATATGTCTAGATTTAATAGTTCTCACTTGTGCATGCACATATATTCAATAAATTTAATGTAACTTCTAGATACATTTATTACTAAACAAGTTTCTGCAACAAGTAAATCAATTTTAAATATTAATAAATCTTTAAATTTACGTAATGAACAAAGTCATGCACAAAATCATTTCACAAAAATGTAGAAACTTCTAACTATACATTTAAATATGTTAAATGATATTAAATAAATGATCCACACGAATAAATTACAAGGGCCAACAAGTTCTAATTTTGCTTGAGATTTCAAACCACACACATGTATCTAGATTAGACATGTTTCTTCTCACGTTATTCTCTAACTATGTTGCTACCATAAAGGAAACAAGACAATATATTTCTTTTCAAATCAAGGGATTTATAGCATGAATGATTTAATAATTGGAAATTATAAGAAAAAAATTATATATCATACAATCGTGTGGCATGTAACTCAAATGATTGTTTCCCTTTTATTCCATTAATAACCTAAAGTGGGATAAATGGCTCACTAAGGATGGAATGGTAATAAAAGGTTATATAATTGGATTCCTCAGATTTATTCATGCTAAAATATCTAGCTTCTCTTTCTACACTCATTATTTTCCATCTAGGTCCACTCTACCTTTTTTATTTAGATAAAAATTGAACTCCACATATGATTCGTTAAAGAGGAGGAAGAAATATAAGTTTTATGTTTATGATTGGCTTTATCTAATGCATCCATTATATAAATGTACACTAAAATGTAGGATGACCAAGTGTGTAACAAAAGTTTTAAAAATAGTCACTTGATTTCTTCTTCATCTCGGAACAAAACTTGAATTAGACAAAGTTGGAGGAACTAAGGGTTACTAGTTTTGTAATTGAAATTATTATTGTTAATTCTAGGTACCTTATTATCTATTGATTAACTTATGGAAGGTGTAGATTTGATTTTGAAACAAGATTGTCTTATGGAATTAGATTATATTTTATTGGTTTAAAACATCAAACAAATTATATAAGTACATTTTAGATTAAGAATAAATAAAATTATTGGCTCAAGATTGATGAAGAGGATAAGTGTATCCTATTAAATTATTCTTTACCTAGTTCATGGGAAAAAATTATAATATTTATCAATATTAATAATCTAGCTAAAATTCAAAAATATCAAATGAATTTTGTTAAGAAAAGAAATTATAAATAAGTCCATGGATGAAACTTTATTTTGATACCCTAGTTGTTAGAGGTGGATATAAAGAGAAGAAAGGTGAGAAAAATAATTAGTATTATAAGTCTAAGGGTAAATATCTAGACTAAATATCTTGGAAAATCCAAAGTAAAATTTTATAATTGTGGAAATAAAGGGCAAATCAAGAAGGATTCAAACTTAAAAAATAAAGATGATTCTTCTAGTAAATCCTCTAATAATGATGAATATAATAATGATACCTTTATTTCTACTAATTTCATTGGTGATGACTCTTGGTTGATTGAATCAAGTGATTCTTATCATAAGATTCTTTTCAATAATTATATAGAATCTCCTCTTTATTTGAAGTATTCATAGAAAAAAATTTCAAGACATCCCATCTTCAAATGATTATAAATTTGACCTAACACATAATGAATCCATCACCCTACCTCTGAAGGAGGTGGAAAATATTTTGAGAGCCATGATTTTATCAATGACACATGGTGCAATGAGAACCCATTATTAAGATCCTTGATATATTATTTTGGAGTGAAAAATCCTTCCTTATTTAACATTGGAAGTTCCTTCATAGTAGTAGCTAGTAACTCATATCTATTGACAAGTATGAGAGGGCCAAAATTGTCTTAAGGGATAAAATATTTATTCCTTTTAATAGGAGATCCATGAGTGGATAAAAAGGAACTAAAAACAAAGGTGTTGGATCAAGAGGAGGAAATCATAGATAATTTCTCCCTAGAGGAAGAAGACCTAACTACTTAAGAATATTTATTTGTCTCGAGACTTAATTTATATTTGTCTCATACAAGGCTAAATTAATTTTTGAAGAGTTAGATAATGAAAGACCATCAAGTGAATATACACTTCATGAAAAAGGATAAGCTCTCTCAATCTTCAGCAAGATTGAAGAAAGTGGATAGTAAAATCACAAACATGCTATTTAACATAATTATGACCTTGACTATTAGAGAGCTAGTGGGACGACTTTAAGTTGATTCCAACTAGGTGTGATAGTATGTTGAGTTTTGGCTATGGATTTTCAACTAAAGATGTTTAGAAAATTATCTCTATGGGAAGATTATGAGGATACGTCATGCTCATATAAAAGTGGTGACATTAAATTTCCTAGGAATTCAACCCATGTACAAGCACAACCACCAATTATCTAATACAAATAAAATATGAATTTTTTGCACCACTAATTTTGTTAGTACTTGATACTTGATGTAAAATATAAGGAACTTGCATATCCATACTTAATTTTGAATAAATTCATGTGATCCTCCATACAAAAGATAGATTCATCTTTTATTCACTACCTAAGACTAAACTAGTGAAATACACATTACCACTATATCTATGACATGCATACCATAAAACTACTTTAGCATACAACACACCATCATCTAGAAGTTAGTTACATAGAGATACATGCACATGTACTATTTTTGAGTTTACTAGGTAAGAGTAATCACCACCTAGTTATAAGACAATAAATAGTCTCAATATGGACCTACAAGTGTGTGTATTCCCAAGTAATGTACATGTGATAAGTTAAAAGAAAAGAGAGATGAATATCGATCACAAATAAAAAGGATATAAAAAAAATATTTTTCTATTTGAGCATGGTGATGATGTAAATGTGTATAAAACAATAACACATAGGAGTTTATGCCAAGTGTCAAATATAGTGACAATAGGAAAACCTAAATTGTTAGCATAAATAGCTTAATGAAAATACAAAATAACTATATGGATTGAGGTTTTAAGTTAATATATTTTATTTTCCTTTATGGTTTGGATCCTTCTTTTAGTTCTATCTGCATGGTTCCTACCACTTCTTTTATACCTTTTAGGTTAGTAAATATTCTAGGAATTTCAGTTTTTCATATTTTTTACAAATTTTCCACTTGAATCACTTATCTTTCATCCCATTTATCTCCAAATTTTACATCTTAGGGTTCCTTCTAAAATTATATTTTTTTCTCTAGTCCTTAATGGTTCATGTTGAAATATTTATTTTTTAGTGCATTATTAGTGGATAAATTCATAATTTAATCCCCTTCTACTTATATTTTTTTTAAGTTTTGAGGATTTTCTTCTCTGGATTCTATAATTTATTCTTTTAGGAACCACTTAACTTCTACTGTGGTGTTTCAACCTTATCCATCCACTTTAAATCAAGAACTTTTCAAATGCTTGTCTCCTTCGGAAATAAAATCTAATGTTCTTTGTGAAGACTAAATTTCTACTATATGTAGAGACGAATAATGTGCTTCATTTTAGTACACTGTGGATTAGCTTTTCAATATCATGGAATGTAAATTTTTTACAAATTATTCTTTCGGGCATCATCCAATTATTGACCTTCTTCCTCTCGTGTTTTAGTTAAAATATACCTTTTTAAATGCAATTGGTGATCTAATGTTGAGGAGAAGATAAATACATGAGAAATGCATAAGAGATACGGTATTAGATACCACATATTTTATGAATTTTATAAATCCACGTGATGAAGGACACATGATAATATATTACACTAGCATAATGAATTGATAGATAATATGTTAATCTCTGTATTATTTGTGTATAAATTAATTTGTATGTGTATATTCCTATTGTTGCTTATTGTAATCTATCACACACTTTATATTTTCCTTATTCACCACGAAAGGGTAATCACTATAACACATAAAGAAACTTAGACTGTTGGTCTATATTTTCTTGTCAAAATTTATGCTCTAGTCAAAAGCTCAAAGGGGGGTTGTTACAATAATTATGAAATTCCTTAGTTTTATTAATAAAATTAGTTGTAAAGCCTTGTTTTCTATAGCATTTGAAACTTTGAATGTGGAAAGAGATTAGGAAATGTGTGAAGTGTTAGAAAATTGTATGGGTAGGACATCACTATTTTAGGAAATAAGAAGTCCTTGAAAACCTTGTGTAGAAACAAACCTTAGCCTTATAGATTTTTTCATGTTTGAATTTTCTCCATGTCATATTATTATTATTCTCGATATTTTTATGCCTTTTTATTGTTGTATTAATGTCCTCTTCTATTTTCTAAGATTAAAAATAAAAACATTTTTCCTTAAGTTCATATTAGAAACAACTCACGTATTCAAGTTACAATAAGAAAAAATAAAATTACTAAAACTATATCATTATTCTTATCGTTTGCATATTTTTATTGTTGCTCTTATCATTCATATTTTATGATCTTTAATATATTACTCAAGTTTGATCACTATGGTTAACAATCTCATTATGAACTGACATTTACTTAGTTTCTCAATAATTATAACATTGGTTAAGTCAAATTGAATAAACACCTATTTGTAAAGTCCTTCCTTATTTTAAAATCAATTTTCCAAATATATTCAATTTGAAAATTGGTACTTAATGATATCATAATTTGATATTAAGAACTCTATTTTAGCAATAATGAAGGTGATAATATATTGATGTGTTTGAATTAAAGTTTGTGATGTTGAGAAGCTCACCTACAATTGTGTGAAAAATTCATGGTAGTAAGTGTATTCTTCAACAAATTAATCCCCACAATTATGTTTTTCTTGTCTAAAAATTCATGTCTTCACCGTCAAAATGCTTATCAAGGTAAAATTCATCATGTAGAGTGTTGATAAAGGATTTTCTTACCAAAAGTTTCTAGTGTTCCATGTCACTCTATGCATTGTGTTCACCACTAGTTTGATTTTGAAATGGACAATTTCATCACTATAAATGAAATTTTCTTATCATTAGTGAATTTTTTTATAGAGAAGTTAGCTTCAAGTTGTTAGCTCTAGATATCTAACACTAAGGTGTTAGTTTTTCCATTGACCATAGAAATATCTAGATTTTTCAATAGAAAAGTTGGTAACTATAAATCCTTTCATCATATTCTCTTATATTCGTCCATTCCTAATGCAAATTTGAAGGTTTATTTCAATTTTCATCTTGCCACAATATTCTACATCAAGGGTTTATAGCTTGAAAAATTTAATATACAAAATGTGGAAGCATAGACAAGGCACATGAACTGATTAATAGGAAGAAATGTAGGATATTCACAAAATGGATTTGTTGAAAATATTTTACAAAATTTAAAGAAAATGCAGTTGCAGGCTTAAATGGATTTTTTGAAAAGGCTTTAGAAACTTTCAAGAAAATGCAATTGGCGGGTGTAAAGCCAAATTCCA
Source organism: Sequoiadendron giganteum (assembly GCA_007115665.2). Lineage (NCBI taxonomy): Eukaryota > Viridiplantae > Streptophyta > Pinopsida > Cupressales > Cupressaceae > Sequoiadendron > Sequoiadendron giganteum. The sequence continues at coordinate 613,516,520 of CM021105.1, read as the reverse complement.
CTACCAAAAATGGGAGCATTGGAATAGGGTATGGATGACCATGGCACCAAATTGGTTGAAAAGGCTTTAGAAACTTTCAAGAAAATTCAATTGGTGGTTGTAAAGCCAAACTATACAAACTTTGCCACCATCCTCCTAGCTTGTGCCAAACAAGAGCATTAGAACAGGTTATTGACATGTATCAAAGCATAAAGGATAGATAAAAAATTTTAGATGTTGTAGTTGCAGGTAGAAATGTATGCAAAATGTGGAAACATAGAAAAGGCACACACACTATTTCAGCCCGTATTCACAAAATGGGTTTTTCGAAAATGCGTTATAAACTTTTAAGCAAATGCAATCAACAGTTGTGAACCCAAATTCTACAACCATTGAATGCAGTTTAAAAAATTTCAAGCAAAAGCAATTTCCAGAGAAATTGACGAACCTGTGCTTGACGTAAGAGCTAAGAGTGGTGGAATTTGGAGGGTGGTGCAGTCTTCACCGGGATTATGCTCACTTCATTCGCTATCCATAGTTTGCTCAAACAATGTGTGAAAATGACAGCATGCACTGTCTTTTTTTTTAATCCTAATTTTTGGGGTTCAAGCGAACCCGGGTTTGATCGAACCCCCTTTTTTTATTATTTACTTTCCAACATAAAAGGGTTCGCTTGAACCCTTTTAGGGGTTTGCTTGAACCTTTAGGTTCATTTGAACCCCTTCAATTTGTGAGAGGGTGGAAAGTTGATTTTTCCTTCCTCTCTCAAAGTGTTAAACACTTATGTGGGATCACCCATTGGTCATTATTTCTAGATGAGACTATTTTTGTGAGAATATTTTCTATTTTTTTATTGGTAACCTCTACCTATCCATTTTCTTGGGGATGGTAGGGCGATGAATTTTTGTGTTGAACTTGATATCTAGCTAGAAATGATTGTAGCATGAAAGACATGAATTGCAGCCCTTGATCTGACACACGCACTTTAGGTTCTTCATATCTTTGTAAAATTTTATTATATATGAAATCTATAACTTTCTTCTCCTTAGCAGTTGGAAATTCTTTGACTTCTACCCATTTTGTAACACAATTGGTACATACAAGTATGTAACTATTTCCCTTTGATGGTGGATCTATTGGGCCAACAAAATCAATACCCCACTTTTAAAATGGCTCAAGTGACACTTGTGTTTGTAGTGGCATATTTTTTGATCTTGTAGGCCTCCCCATTCTTTGAAATTGATCAAATTTTCTGATGTAATGAGATGTATCATTTGTCATAGTGGGCCAAAAATAGCCTACTCCCAAGATTTTATGCACTTTTCTTATTATGGAGTAATGTACTTCTCCTATTTCATCGTAGCATGCTCTATATATCATATACTTTAGTTTCCTGCACAAATATTTGCATTGCATGATCTAGGAACATTTTAAAGAAACAACTATTAATCCATTCAAATCAGGAGCTTTCCCTAGTCAACCTTTTTTTCTTTTATTTTTTTCTATTTTGCTGAAAAATATGATTTTTTTTTTCCAGTTACTAAGTAATTTACAATATCAACAAACCATGGTGATTGAATAGATATTGAAAATAGATGTTCATCAGGAAATGCATCTTCTATAGGTTCATTATTACCCTTCAAAACCATTCTTGAAAAAAATTCAGCTACAACATTATCTTTACCTAGTATATCAACGATGGTTATATCAAAATCTTGTATTAATAACAACCATCTAATTATACATCCTCCCACAACAACTTTGTCCATAAGATAATGAAGAGTTGCATGGTCAGTATGCACAAAGTTCTTATATCTAGTGATGTAATGTCAGAATTAATTTATAGAAAACACAATCGCTAAAAATTCCTTCTCAAGAGTAGTGTAATTTAGTTATGTTGGGTTGAGGTTTTTGCTTACCTAATATATAGCATTCATTTCTCTAGATTCATCCCTTTTTCTAAGAATTGCTCCTATTGTCAATTTGGCATTTGTATTGATATGAAATGGTTCACCCCAAATTGGACCAACAATAATGGATCAAGTTGTTAAAGCTTTATTGATTTGTTCAAATGACTCCTGATGTGATGAAGTCCACAAATATTCAAAGTCTTTCTTAAACAAGGTCAAGAGTGGACCTAAAATTTTACTGAACCTATTAATAGAACTTTTTTAATAACCAGAGTGTCCTAAGAAATGCCTTTTATTAGTTTGACTCTGAGGTATTGGTATTTCTAAAATTATTTCAACTTTCTTTGGATCTACTTTAATTCCATTTTTTGACATGTGATGATCTAAGAAAATTCCTTCCATCATCATTAGCAAAATCCTCTCATGGTATAAAGAAATCCTATGTTCTTTACATATATTTAGGACTTCTTACATACTCTCCAAAGATTCTTCATAGGTTTTTCCATGGACCATGAAATCATCCATATAAACTTCCACACATGTTGTTAGGTCTGCGAAAATAGCAAGGACAACACGTTGAAAGGTTGCGGGAGAAAATACATAATCCAAAAGGTAGAACCCTATAATAAAAGTTACCCCATGGACATGTAAATTTAATTTTATCTTGATCCTCTAATGCTACACGAATCTAGTTGTAGCCACTAAACCCATCAAGAAAGGAAAAATAACTACTTCTAGACAAATTGTCCAATACCTGATCAATGAAGGGTAATGAAAAATAATCCCTTTTTGTAGCTTTATTTAGCTATTTTTATTCAACACACACCATCCATTTCCCATTTTTCTTAGCTACAATGACTAATGGAGAAACCCATTTTCTATCGGAAATAGGATAAATAAATCCTACCTAGAGTAATTTTACTATCTCTAATTTCACAAAATCTCTCAAGGCAGGGTTGATTATTCTCTGAGGTTGTAATATGGGTTTGAAATCCTCAGTATAGATGTGGTGTGTAAATACATTTGGTTGGATTCCTCTCATATCCTTATAATCCCAAGTGAAGGATTTTGTATTTTTCTCCATAATTCCTTTTAAACCCTCCTCTTATTTTTTAGTTAAGGCATTGTTGATAAGTAGAGGCTTATCATATTGAATTAGGATTTATTTTTTCTTTTCCTAAAGATTGGAGAGATCACCAATTAAAGTGTTCAAAGGATAAGGATGCAGTAGAAGTTGATGAAGTAATCGAATCTCATCAAATTTTATGTTTCTAGAAAAAGGACAACATGGTAGAGTTTCTGAGTCAAAACAACCTTCCAAGTCCTCCTCTTTTATGTCAATAGATTCTTGGTATTCCTCAACATGTTTGGCCAAGGTAATCATTGCAAGGCCCCTTATCTCCTCATCTTCTGAATTAGGATCATTAATCCAGATTTGATTATCAGATGTTAAAGAAGGTTTTGATGGTGGATATAGAGTTAATTCCTTTTGTCTAATCCTATTAGAAATATTCATACTACCAAACCTACAATAATAAGTGCGACAGTTTTTTCTAACCAAGGTCTCCCTAAAATAATAGGATAACCTATTTTTCTCTCCTTAGTTTGTTAAAAAAGGAGGTCTACAGAATAATCCCAAGTTTCAATATTAATAATGAAATCCTCAAGAATTCATTCAAGTTTTGTAATTGATTGATTAGCTAACTTCAAAACCGTGGTTGCTGCTTTAACATTTATAATCCTTATCTTTTTTATTTTTTCAGTACTAATAACATTAATGGTGGCTCCTAAGTCAATAAGAACATTCTGAATTTCAACAACATTAATGGAAAGAGTGACTACAAGACTCATACTTAAATGGAGTTAACTTTCCTGATAAGGCATCAGATAACTTCCCTCCAACTTGAATTGTAGGGTGTAATTTCTTTTTCCTTTTTGGTGTCTTAACAGACAGAGTTTTAACCATCTGATTAATTTATGGTATGTCACGAATAACTCTTAAAAGGGGAATTTAAATTCTTATTTTCTTAAGTTCATCAATAATGTGAGGATCAAGTAGATCATCATTTTTCTCAACTTTCTCAACCAATGGTTCCTGATGAAGTCGTGAAGGAAATGTTGCTTGTTTAGCATGATATTTTTTGATTTATTTTTCTATCTCCTTCACTAAATTTTGTTGTTGATCTTCCTTAGTGTCATACATTTTTGATGTTATAACTCTATTCCTTAAATGAATATCCTTTATTCCAATGTTATTCAGGTTAACTGTATTAGGATCAAAATTATAGGCAAGTTGTTGAGGTTTAACATTCTTAGGATTAGGAACTAGCTGAACAAGTATGTGAGGCTGATTAACTGGATTAGAGCTTGAAGGTTCATTTTGTCCAATTGTCTGATTTTGATTCTAGGGTTTCTTTTGCCCATGATTTTTCCATTGGGGTATGTGCAAGATCATCATGGAAAAAACAGGCCCTTAAGTGGCAATAAAAAGACAAAAATTCAGAGTTAGACAACTTGACGTAAAAATTTGAATAAGTTATCTATAATATTTCAAAAAAATATAAAAATAGAATCTATAGAAAATTGAATGTAGTTTCTAAACTACTAGACCTTTATTTTATTTTTAAAACTCTATTTGGTGAAAATTTGAAATTTCAATGCAATAGTATTTAAATTTCAGGGTAAAAATAAGAAGTAGGTGTCTGTCTAACCACCCTAACCACAATAAAATGATAATATTTTTTTATAAGCTTTTAGATATAACTAGAGGACTCATGTCCTGACGTGATGCATATTTTTTTATAATTTTTTTCCATGTATTTAATTAACTATGATTTTTTTATTATAACTTTTTAAAAATATAAAAGCTCGTCTGTCTAACCAACTTAACTTGGTAGAAAATTCATGAAATTCATTTTTTTTTTTCTAATCCTATAGTATGCAAAGCATAGAATGTGACGCATGTTTCAGATTTAAAAAATGTGATACCATTTGAAAGTTATAGATGTTTTTCAACCAACCTATCAATCAGGAATTTATTTGTAATTCTAATAGAAAATGAATAATATTTTTTTATTAAATTCAAAGGATAGCATAATTTATATTGGTGGAAAGCTGATAGTCTCCTTGAAAAACCCTTTTCATTTCATCAAGTTTGGGTTAAAAAAAATCGTCAGCCACATGGGCCATCATATGGCTTACATATCACCACTTTTTGGCCCATCATGATCTTGCAAATAACCATTGGTTGTTTCCTTGATTAGGCTTCCACTAGTTAGGTTACCATTGGATTTGATTCTACTTCCATTGATATTGATTTAGCTTCCATTGAGGCTCGTTCCATTGTGGATATTCAGGTTGTCCCCATGGTGGTACCCGAGGGTTTTTCATGGGTGGAGGTGGATTTTTCATTTGCTGAGGGTTCCACTGTGATTGGGGGTTCCATTGGGTAGGATAATTTCATTGGTTATTCCACTTATTTGAACCCCAATTAGAATTATTTCTAGGCTGACCAAAGGCAGGGTTAAACTGTCTCTATCCCACAAAATTTAATTCTTCTTCTACTAGTGCTGGATTTTCCATCTGGTTCCTAATTTTTGGAAGTAAACTAAATTTTCCAGTGGAATTTTTATTTTCACATATCTCACACAGATCTATTTGATTAAGAGGAAATTATCTCAATGGATGCTTATCCCTACATTTAGGATAGTAAATGGACAAAGGTTCAACTGTTCTTTTATCTGGTTGAGAACTAAGATGAAGGAGAATATCTATTTTTAAGTTTGCAAGTTCTTCCATAACTTTGTATACATCAGCAGAGGAATCCCTTTTCCTTCTCCTATAACCTAGTCTTGTTTAGGACTAGTTCCTACAAATCTCAATGATTTCCTGAAAGTTGTATTTATTAATGTCTCCTTTTCCTATTAGATTTAGAGCCTCTTTGTAATCATCATCAATGACTTTTAGAAAGATAGATTTACTAATTTCTCGATCTAATCCATTCCCGCACCTTTTTAGTTCTAATGAATTGATACTTATCTACATAGTCCTTTAAACTCTCATCTTCTAACTGCCTCATTTTAAACAATTATTCTTTTCTATCTCGGAATCTGCAATAATCCTTATATTTATCTAGAAAAATTGTTTCCATTTCATCCCAAGTGTTTATTAAGTTTGCATTCAATGCCATAAACCATCGTAAGGCTGATTCCTTAAGAGTGAAGGGAAATAATTTCAATATTTGATTGTCAAATGTATAATCATAAGTTTGACACAACACTTTCAACTCAAATAAAAACTGATCAGCATCTTCTAAAGTTTTCCCATGAAATGTATGCGAAATAGAGGGTGAGATATTTTTCATTGCTGGCTCATTTGCTTGTACATTTATGGAAATGGGAAAGGAATAATTTTTGTTAGGAACCTCCTCCTCTTGATCTTTGTCTCACATATTTTTTGACTAGGTAGATCATGTCCTAACAGAGGGTGAACTCGTGGTACTAGACTGAGATCCTTCCAAATATACCTCTAAATCTTCTCTTACAAGTCTTCAAAATTGGTCTTTATATCAGTTTATTAACTGATAGAGAAATTCTTACCAATAATTAAGGCTTATATTTTTTTTTGAAGCCAAATCTTCCCTGAAAACGATGCATAAAATTATGGTATGAAGTTGATGTTTCCATAATTCCTACTCATTTAATCTATTGAATGTCAACCTAGGGGTATCTGAAGCTATTTGTGTTAAGAGTTGGATCCATTTTTGGGGGGTTTTGTTGGTTTTGGCTCAATTAGGAGCATTTCAAATTTATTTTCGCTTAATTGGGAGTGTTTCTATACTATGCATATTTAATCAAAAGTGGGTTTGTTCTATTCTACTATTTCCTGATTTATTCTAAATAACCTTTAAAACATAAGTAAAATAGAGAGGTTTTATTACAAGATAATTCAGATTATGAAAGAATGGAAGATTAATCTTATCTAATTTGTTGAATTTTAAGATCTATTTAAAAACTAAAGTAACTTCTTTAGAAATAAAATATTCCATTCCACACTTCACTAAATTGACAAGTATCTAATCGTCTTTGCATAGACTCCATTAAAATGATAATTTAGGATATTTCAGATCTGAAAATTACTTCTAACTAAGTAATAAATCATGGAAAACACAAATAGTAAAACAAACTCTAATCTAGATTCTTTCCAATACATAACAAATGAAATGATTCCAACTTTAAAGAGTAGAGGAAATGAAACATAGTAGTAAAGAAATAAACTAAATAATTAACAGGATCACCTCATTCAAAAAGTGTACTGAAAAGAATCCAACACAAATTTGAGATCAACTTCTTCCTTTTATATTTCCATAGAATTTTCCCAGATAGGGATGAAGTACAAAAATAATTCTAACTTAAAATAGGAAAAGAAATTACATGAGAAGGATCAAAAAATTGATACAATAGAACATCCAATTGTGTTGGGTCTTGATATAAATATTCATCTTTATTTCAAAAGAAAAATATAAGCGGGAAACTTAATCTAATCCTTGTCTAAAAAGATATCCTGGCCCACAGGAACATAATTTTTGAGGATGCTTGTAATAGCCTTCAGTTTCATTGATCTCCAAATTTCTGAACTGGACGTGCTTTGTTGGAGCCTTGGTTACAGTTGGTAGAGTATTCATTCAACATGATGAGTCAAAAAGGAGATCAATAGATAATAACTCATTTGAGGGTGAGTCAAACCCAACCATTCATCACTTTTAAACAAAAATAGTTATCATTTTATCGAGAAATAAATATCAACTCAAGCTGCATAATAAAGGTGCATATTGATGGTGTTTTTTGCACAACAACTCAGACAGAATATGATATCCTATCTCTCTTTCAAAGTAAATCTCTATGGGAAAAGAGATAACCCCAAGGTCTCTAATGTCAGGCTTCAAAAATGTAGTGAAACAACTCAAAGATAATGTGAAAATGCTGGTAATCATAACGGGCCTTACAAACAAATACTGGATCTTCAAACTTATCAGATTTTGCAATATATTGATACTCATATTCTTAAATGTAACCTAGATAATAAAAGAAATAGAAAAAGATAAGAGTTTGAAAGAGACCCTAAGATTAAAATTACTCCTAAAATCAATCACAACAATGATGAATGCTACAAATGGACAAATCTCCAATAAAACCAATTTTACTTAATCAAGGACAAGCCTGCAGCTCTACAAAAATGGTTCAATCTTCTAAGGAAACTAAAGATTTTCAGACTATGAACATTCATCCACATACCCAGTAAATGGCACAATGTAAACAAGCATCCACAGTTGAACTTAACACAAAATAAGGCCTAGACTAACTTTACACAACAACTTACAATTTGCAAATTGCCACAAGTATGGACCGGAGATTGATCAACATCATTAACGTTTCACCATTATCATGAAAGAATTGAAAACTAACATCTAACACCGAGAATCAAGAACAAGAAACCATAAATTGTCAAAGGTAAACACAAAGTTTTCCAAATCAACAACCCATTTGCATTATCTTCTCCAACATTATATAACAATTTCTAGTTTCTCTCCTCTCCTACAACTACTGACTTGCAGAATCTAACCTCTACCTTAGCCAATTCTGGCTTTGTAGCCTCTAACTAGCTGTTCTCTAACCTTTTATGTCCGTTTACAAATCAAAAGGCATAACCCTTTTATAGATATTACATATTTAAATCAAGGGCCAGTATTAAAGAGAATCCAATGGATGCAATTAATCCTCAAGAAAGCCTAAGAATTTACATTAGGGTTTAAAAAATGTGGTACATCATAATCCAATAGCATAAAGGCAGTTAGATCTAGAAGTCAACAATCTGCCACCTCGATTCTAATAAAAAATTATGATTGGAGAGTGAAAACAACATCACACATCACTCCATGTTTGAAAAATATATTCCAGTTGTAGATAGCCTATGACACAGATTCTTATGTAGGTGCATTTTAAATATTTTCAATATTTTCCTCCTGGCACGAATCCATATGAAAGTCCTCCTTTATTTATTTAATCCTGAAAAAAGGATATAATCATTAATAGCCCACATGTGAAAATCCAACCAAAAAATATTAACATTAAGCATAAATAATCCCTTGGAAATTTCAGCTCCGTCATAAAATTTCAGAAATTTAACCCTATTAATAAATTTGGGAGTTTAGGAAAATCTTGACAAGCAGTTTGGAAAAATCTGCCAAGAAGGGAAAATCCCAAAAAATGACCAGAAATCCACCAAAATCCAAATGGGGCGAAAAATCCTAGATTTGACAAAAAAATCCGAAAAAATTCAGATGGGGTGGAAAATCCCGAAAAATGACAAAAAATTCGCCAAAATCCGGACAGGGTGGAAAATCCTGAAAAATGAAAAAAATTCCCAGACAAATCCGGGCAGGGTGGAAAATCCCAAAAAATGACAAAAATTCGCCAAAATCTGGACAGGGTGGAAAATCCCAAAAAATGACCCAAAAATCGGAGAAAAACTTCGAAACCCCATAACGTTTTTTCTCGGATGAATTTTCAAAAAGTTCAAAAAGCAACTTGGCCTAATTTTTCATTCTCTATCCATTGGCATAAAAATATTTACACAACATTCAAAATTCACTTTAAAAATCCCCATTTCTAAAATCTAAAGCCCCAAAACGCTTCAAAATACCACCCCCATCAAATCAAATCCAAACCTAATCCCAAAATAACCCTCAAGAAGAGAAAAAATGGAAATTGAGAAAGCCAAGGTGCAAAGATGTAGAAGAAAAAGAGGGTCCCCGCCTTCGGTGGGGTGTGTGTGTGAAAAGTGCACAACAATACACATATCATAAGACATTCATAGGTTAATCACCACATTAATCATACACTAAAAAAAAAAAGGCATTAATATTGACCATTCATATTCTAAGTCTTAATACCTCATTAAGTTCATAAATGAATACATAAAGGAAAATATTATGAGTCTTAAAGCCAAAGTATAAATTATTAAAAAGGTAAAAACTTAGTGATTATGAGGTCTTTACTAGGCCTGATCAGCAAGTCGTGCATATCATTGTGGATGTTTCCTTGGTACTACATGGTTACACTTTTTGTTTGATGTCATTTGTAGAATTTTTATGCCTTTGATTTTTCACATTTGGCATTACTTATGCAGTGGGAGTTTTTGGTTGTTTTTTGTCTTGTTCAACTAGTTTATACATGGAGCTTGTATATCTAGCTGGTGGGTTGGCTATGTTGTTGGCATGATTTTTCTAATGTTGATACCTTAGAGGTATGAGAGATTGGATGGATAATAAGAGTTGTGGGTGCTATTTTCAGTTATGTGTGTTGATCAGTTAGATGGGAGCAATCAGTTTTCTAGTTGTTGTTCTGGTTGATGTTCTATCTTGTTTCTAGAGAATGTTTTCACACTTGTGTTCTATTTTGGGCCTTAGAATTTGATGTTGTTGTACTTTTGTATGGTTTTTTTCTAGTGCTCTGGAGTGGTCATTAAGATCTTCATCAAGTGAGAGATTGTTGGAAATACGTGCCTCAATCTTACTAACCTAAACCCCCTGAAAGAAAAAAATTTGTGAGACACTTGGGATATCTTGTCGGTGAGCAGATTAGTTATGAAGGCTTGAAGTGATCAGATTAGTGTGACAAGTGATCGATCTTCCCGAAGCTAACTATCAGTGTGACTTGAACTGCTAATGTGAGTTTTTTTTTTCATATCAATGATAGAAGTCTGATCGATGATGTTTGTCAGAGAGACTCTTTCTAATATGAGAAGTGGATGCTAAGTAGCCTGGATGAGTTTCATCATAATGAATTTGGCCAATGATCAGATGATGAGTGTCAGAATGACTTTGGTACTTGTGGTCTGGTTGAAGAGTTTTGTTATGAAGACTCTTACCAATGGTTGAGCATAGGTTAGCATTCTGGTGACATTGGCTTTCGGTCAGGCTTGGGAATATTGAACCGATGGTGTTAGTCTAGCCGATCTGATATGTTCAATGCGAGTTTGGCTGAAGGTGCTTTGTCGGTGTGACATGGTCGATCGGGATGAGTCTGATGGTGTTGGTCATGTCGATGTTATTTTTTCGGTGTGAATCTTACCAATGAAGGAGTTGGCAATCTAATTCTACCAGTGTAGATTGTTTCTATCGGTGGAACTTGATCAGTAGTCCCAATAATAGAATGATAAGCACCGTTAGTGTGACTTGGGGTTGTTAGTGGAAATATTCACCACATTACACCGATGGACCGATGACAAATGGAAGTGGTAAAGTGATCGTTGGCGGGACATGGATTCATCACTGAGATGACCACCTTGGTCTCACCAATGGAACGATGAAGTGAAACAACTTCAACAGACCTGCCTCTATTGGTGTAGTGATGAGTGATTGGTGGAATCCAATCTCCTATCCTAGCGATAGCTCGATATAAAAACAATTGTTCGATGGTTGGTCTACAAGGAAATTGAACATAATATTTGTAGAGAAAATGAATAGATTGGTGGCTCGAGGATGGAAAGGGTTTGATATGGAATTTTCTATGTGAGTGTTTGTAACTGTATGCTAATAAGCATTGTAATAGTGAGAATGTTGTGAAAGAGGATGTGAAGAATGTGAACCTATGAGGGCCAAAGAGGATTGGCTAGCCGAGAGGCTGGCTAAGAGAGAGTCGACTAGCTAGAGGAAATGAATCTACATTATGTGTTGTGTGAGTGTACTATAACAGTGTGAAGATTTTGAAAAGTGTCATTTCCTATATTCTCTAGATGGATGAGATGTAAAACTCGTGAAAGGATATGAGCTTGAAATTGTATTTTAACCTTCTGTTGTTCAATAATACAATGGCGATCTAAGCTTTTGGAGTGTAGGGTCTTTTACCTGAAAGGGTTTTCCCCATGTAAATCTATCTATCCATTTATGATTGTCTTTCATGTTGTTTGATTTTGTAAATTTGAATATGTGCATAGTGTTGAATCTGGTTAAGTCTGCATGTGCTTTTCTCAAAAGGGTTAGTGTGGGAAATCAATTGTGCTAGTCACACATCCAATTCTTATATTAATCAATTAAAACAATTTATTGATTAATTCCCTAGATTCATCGTATTTAATTAAATAAATCAAATTATTTAATTAAGCCCTAAAGTTTTTCTCATTTGATTCAATAAATCAAAATGATTTAAATCAAATGTTAAACTCCTAAAATCCTCCAACTTAATCAATCTGGATTAATTACCTTCTAATCATAATCACCCATTCTCTAGCTTTTGACTCAACTGGAGTCAAATCTAATCTCTCAACTAACCTACCCACTTGCACCAATAAATCATTTCTTTGATTTATTAATTCTTCTAATTACTTTTAAAAAGGCATCAAGATGGAATATTCTATCAATTTGAATCTTCCCTCCAAAGGACTTGTCCCTTTGAACAAAGCATTAAATGATCTTACATATCTCTTACATGTCTCTTGCACAAGTCAACTTAGCATTTATTTCACCTTTCATCCCCCCTAAACATGTCATTTCATCCAAAATTCAAATTTGAAATTGGCACATTGGCCACAACTTGCACATTCTTCATCCTCTCAAATCTTGACAAGTGGCATCTTGTCATTGGCTTATGAATGATCCCACATTCATCAAAATTTCTCAATCTCCTAACCTTGAATCTATAAATGCAAGGCACAACAACACAATTTGACAACAAAGAAGCTCATTCAAAGTTATTCTCTTAATTTGAGAAATAATTTTGTCCATTATCACATGATTTTCTTATCAGGGATTGGGAAAGGGCTCTCTTCTCACATCAAGGGGCACCAATCCCCCTATGGGATGGTGGTTGGTTAACTTAGATTACATTTACATATTTTAAGTTGCGCATGTTTTACTTAATGTTTTTATCTTCTATGTTTTTGATCAATAATTTCATAGGGAGGCGCTGATTTCAGTTTATTGACAATAGCTAATCCATCTATTGTTATAAATTTTCTTGTTTGCCTCTCACATTCTGGAACTAGAATGAGGGCACCTTGCTTTCATATATTACTAAAATTTCTAAATCTGATTTATGTTTCACTATATCATCTATTGATTTGAATTCATCCAAGGATATATTTTATGGCATTATGCATACGTAGTAAAATGCTATAATTATGTTTATTCCTTTTACATGAGAATGTTCGATTTTATGGAGTTGGAAATTTGTAGCTTGTTGTATGAAATCAAAATTCTCTTTTCTAACTTATTAGTTTCTCTACATTTTATGCTTCGCTGAATGGTCATACCTTGTCCCAAAAAAAAATTCCCATTTTGGCATAGGCAAAATAGACGTTGGGAAAGGTTGTGAAATCTGGTTGTTTTTTTAAAAATTCGACTTTAAAACTGCCATTGTATTTATTCTTTGAGGTCTTTCCTTAAATATGTTTTATGCATATCTTTCAAATCTTGTGTTGCGTGAGGCCACAGGGGGGACATTGGTAAAGGCTGTTGGTTTTAGTTTTAAAAACAACCGATTGCATTTCCTTAAAAGCATTTCTAACGACTTGAAAGCTTTTTATTTCTAACCTGTCAATTGCATTTTCTTGAAAATTTCTAAAAGAAAAAAAATAAAAAGAAAAGAAAAGGCATCTACAATAAATCTATTTAAAGCATATCCAAATTAACATTTATGTGAAGAATTCTCTTCGTGTGCTCTTTTGTGCTGAGGTGTACATTCTCCTAAATGGTAAAGCACACCATTTCCACTAAATTAAGCTTCACTAAAAAGACCTCTGGTTTAAGTTCCTCTTGTTCTTGTTTCATAATGGTAAAAAAACTTGCTTTTGTTCCTTTTGTCATTTGAGTTATAATAGTTACCTATAGCTATTGGAATGAGTTCTAAATAGTTTCCTAAAGAGACTGAATCATAGTCTCAACAGGGCTTGATATAGCTTTATTTCGCGTACTATTTCTTACAGTTTTGAAGTTTTGAAAACCAATATGTTTGAAGTCGATTTCTTTCAACTTGAAGACTATTCACTGCCTATATTTGGCTTTGCGGAAATATAGTTTATTTCTCTTTGAGGCATTTATTTCTCTCTGAAATGTATTTGTGGAGCATTTCCCTTTGGAACAAAGTCATCTTACTATAGATTTATTCTCTGCTACTCTGGAGATCAGTATGTTCGAAGTACATTTCTTTGGCTTTGAAGACTATCCACTGCCGATATTTGCCTTTTTCTGAGATACAATTTATTTCTCTTTGAATGCATTTGTGGGTCCTCTATCAACATTTCCTTTTGGAACAAATTCATCTTGTTGTAGCTTTACTCTCTGTATTGTTTCTTATAGTTCTGGAGGTTAGTATGTTTGAAGTAGCTTTCTATGAATTTGAAGACCATCGCCTGCCTATGTTTTCCTTTGTTGAGATGCAGTTTATTTATTTTTGAATGCGTTTGTGGTTCCTCTATCAACTTTTCCTTTAGGAAAAAAATCATCTTATATTCCACTAGAAAAGATATCACTTACATGGAAGGCCTTGTCCAATAAAAGTTGAAAGGGATTCTTCTTTTTAACTAGAATGCAGGCGCTGAGATCATCATTTTGCACCCATGTATGACAATGCTAGCAACCTTTTCACCAGCCTATATGAAAACTGCTTGAACGTCCACCTCAGGCCTAGGTCTGTCTTGTACAAAGATCTAAGGTAGTTTGTGCATGATGATCCATCTGCATGCCTGGATGCAGTCAAGTGAGTGGTGTGGATGAAATGAAGTAAGGTGAGGGTGTCCAAGTCATTGACAAGATTACTGAGAGCCCAGAGCATAGCTATCTTTGACTCTGGAGAGGCATAGACCACCACCGTTAAATTCTTTTTGTTCCATCAAAGCTCTCGGTTTTTTTTGCATGTTTTATGAACAATACATCAATATTTTGAAAGCTTTAACTAAGATCCCTTATTGGAATTAGATTTATATTTAGCCCGCAACTATGTTCTTGATATCACCTTTAATATGTCTGACAAGAATCGACGAGAAAGTTTGAAAAGAGGGAGGCAAACTGGAAACTAATTAAAGGGAAAAAGTTGCACTTTATTGGTGCTGATAATCTTTGCCAACTGCAATGAAGTCTTTCTAGAGTAATGTGAAAT
Source organism: Sequoiadendron giganteum (assembly GCA_007115665.2). Classification (NCBI taxonomy): domain Eukaryota; kingdom Viridiplantae; phylum Streptophyta; class Pinopsida; order Cupressales; family Cupressaceae; genus Sequoiadendron; species Sequoiadendron giganteum. The sequence goes on along the minus strand of CM021105.1, from coordinate 613,501,477 downwards.
ATTTATAGAATTAATATAAAAATATTGTCCAATAAATCATCAAATCTTTGTCAGGAGACATCTCTTTGAGGCATTCTATCAATTAGTTCATATACCTTGTCTATGTTGTCAAGTTTCCCCACAGGCGCGCCATCATTATCAGGTTCATATGACTGATCCAATCTGTATCTTGGCCACTTCTCCATGTATTGTCTATGAGCGTAGGATTCTAGAACGTGTCACTATTTATGAATGTAGGTTTTTAGAAGATTTCTTATGAGTTTTTTTAAGCCCACTACACATAGCTCTAGAAAAACAAATTTGTGAACTACACACAGAAACACCAGTGCCTATTTCCTTGAGAAAACCACGTAGCTCTCTTTAGCTGTGTCAAGACATAAACTCCCATCCAGCAAACCACTATCATACTTGATCTTGAAAATATTGGTAGCACATCAGTACTATACTCAAATTCTTGCCCAGGTTGCACTATGTAGATGTCATAGAACCAATATTTCATTAGGGAACAAACCTTGTGCATTCCTACTTATATGGGCAAGACTATAGCTTGATAGGCATTAGCGTTTGGTTGCTCTAGGTGCAAATATCAATGGTACTATTAATATAGGCTAGAGTTGTCTTGGGTGATCCTCTTGTGATTCTGTTGGTCTTTCAAAAATTTCTCCTACTACACTTGGTGGTGGCATTGGCTGAAGATATTTTTCTTCAAATCTTTTTGTTTTGTAGGACAAGTCAAAATGATTCAAAATCTTATCATTCATTGAGTTTATCAAAACTCATTGGATTGCTAAAATCGTAATCTACAATATTCAATAGCAACTGATTTTATTTTCTTGGCTTAGGGTCCATTCACATTTACTTGTGATAGTAACTTGAACCAATGATTTATCTTTATATGGGAGAACACGCTAACATTGGATCATTAACATTCATTTTATATTATTTTGGGGTGGATGAATTATTTAGCTATTTTATTAGATTTCATACGGATTGACATCTCTCTTTCTTTCACTGTCAAAGTTGACTTTTGGGTATAAATCTTAAATTCCTCTTTGAACTATCTCAATTCGCAATTTGCAACAGAGGTAAATCATCACTGCATTAGGTTTTCACTGCATTGGGTTGGTCACTATTTAACTTCTTCATTAAATCACCCATGGTACTGATTTGAGCCTTGATGATTCACATTTTGATTGAGCAGACTAAATACAAAGATAAATATGCATCAAATATTCATTATTTTTTCATCTACAAGAGTAAGTTGATTGACATAGAATATTTTCTATATCATAATACTACAATATTCTCAAAAAAATTGACCACATTACACACAATAAAGTGAATTAAAAATAAATCAAATAACATAGATGCAAATTTTATGCCACATTGCTGGAGCAAGAGAGCAAAAATAAAAAAATAAAGAACTGAATAGGGGAGAAGACCTAATATCCACCAGGGCTAACTTCGCACAACCATAGAATCTAAACTGTGTGTCAAATCGAAAAAAAAATTTATGGGTTTTTTCGCCCACGAGTTAAGAGCTTATAACTAAGATTTTGGCTTTTGCGCAATTCAATAGAGTGTGGGAGCATTGGATATATGTGGGGAGGTCAAAAAGACACCTTTTAGAGGTGTCGTCTAGTTGCTGCCACTCTAATTTCCATCAATTATAACTGTTTATGCCTTAAATCCACTCTAAAACATGCACTTTAACACTTAATGAGCAGCCATTAGTGTTTTTGTAATTATAATGAGCAGCCATTGGTGTTTTTGTGAATTTTTTTTGGGGGGGGTTAAGTGAGCATGGAGGTGGCAGTTATTCAATGGGGAGCGGTAACTGGGTCTTCTCCCCTAAACCTTGACTTGTGAGTATTCAAAATTTTTGATTGGAATACATGCATGAGTGTTTTTGGAGACATGTGGTAAATGAACCTCATGGGCACATAAGTTTAGATGATTTAATTTGCACACCATATCCATCTCAAATACATAGACGTTTCTTGAAAATCTGCAAATGGTTAGCCTGTACTCACATTGAATTGTTCCTGTAGGCTGCACTTCTTTGAAATTTCTTCTATGAAATCTATTTATTGTGCCTAACTACTAAACGAGTTGTAGCATTCAATTTTTAGGGGAAGCAAATAATAGGTACAAGTAAATCAATCATATATAACACTTCCATTTGTCTCATTCATATTATTGTTTATCATTAGAGATTGTTTGGGTAGTGGGAAAGTCTTTATATCCTTAATGTTGATTTTTTAAAATCATTTATGGCTTCTTGCAGGTTAAGAGGATGAAATTTTAGGTGTTCCTTAAATCTCATCAAACCTTTATCCTTCTAAGTTTCTGATTTTGAAATGTCAGCAAAAGAGGATTTGCTCATTGAAAATGAAGGAGGAGGGATTTCGTTTGCACAAAGAATTTGCAACATTGAAGTATAACGATCTCTGAAGAATCTTGAAGAGGATTGATTACTACACTTGAAATTGACAAAGCATTTTTAAATGCTTAGAGTGTCAAATTCATGATTTAGTTATCTGTTTTAAACCAACTCACATTTCTTTTTGGGTTTAAAATTAACCATTTGACTTGATCTTTTCAACTTGGTTAAAATTGAACTTAGAAACATACTAAATTTTGATTTGGGTTAAAATTGGACAAGGAAAACTTCACATCTCATTTAGGTGCTTTTAAAACAAACTCATCACTACTTTATGGACTTAAAATGAACAAGTGTTTGTCATGTTTTGCAATATTTTTCACAAATTAACATCATTTAAAATGTGTATGTGCTTCTCTCACACTTCACAGTGATCTTGAGAATCAAAATCATTTTGGTGATATTAAGTTGTCAAAAAGATTGCCTTCACATTTCGATTTGGGAACTTAAAACTAAACAAAGCTTGTCTAGTGTGAGAAAAAGGTATTGCAAGTGTTCTCTCTTTGTTTATGCAAACAAAGATGATCAAACTACAAATGAAATTACTCACTAATGTGTACCTTTAGAGGGCCTACCTTGGTGGTAAAAAGTACTCACCCCAAGGGAATGACTCAAGTGGTAACGAGCTAAAGCCAAGCTCTTCCAAACCGCTATATAAATTTGTTTTCTCAATGAAAGCCATGGACAATGGGAAGCGGTGCATGATAACTCTCCCCAGTATCTTTATGATGTGTAAAGCCCTTGTTCTAAGGGTTGGGAGATCTCTCACAAGGATTCTATTATTGCACCCCCTAAATTGGATGCCCTTACTACAAACTTTTGTTTAGAAGCCAAAAAATACCTTATATTTGTTGGTGCAAGAGGTCATGTCCTCTGAAGCCGCCCAATGGGGTGAAAGCATGAAGTTGGGTCCACGAAACATGGAAGTTTTTGGCTTAGCCGAAAAAATGAAATCGGCTAAGCAAAAACGGAATCCCGATTTTTAAGAACAGGATCTCGAGTTATAAAAATCCAGATCCCGTTATGGTTCAGGATCTCAAGCCTGAATCAGAAATGGGATCCCATTTTCTAAAAAGTGGGATCCCCTTTACTAGAGGGTCCCGAACCGACAGAGAGGAAATGGGATCCCGGTTTCTAAATAACGGGATCTCGATTCTTAAGAATCGGGATCCCTTTATTTAGAAACCGAGATCCCGTTTCCTCTCCACCTGTTCAAGACCCTCTAGCAAACGAGATCCCGCTTTTTAAACAATGGGATCTCGTTTGCTAGAGGGTCCTGAACCGACGAAGAGGAAACGGGATCCCGATTTGTAAGAATTAGGATCTCGTTATTTAGAAACTAGGATCCCATTTCCTCTAACTATTTATTTTTTAAAAATGAAGAAAACTTCATTTTCGCTTGCGCGCACGGGATCCCGATTTGTGAGGAATAGTCATTACCGAAAGACCTCCAGGTACCCACATTCTTCCTCTCTTTTTTTGCATTTTTACATTCGAAATTGAAATGGTTGTTAAATTTACTATTTCTAGCATGTTTATTTCAAATTTTATTTCCATTTTATGCATTTTATTTCATGTTATTTTTGAAATAAGAAATTTTAGAAATAGATTAAAAAATACGTCAAATTGTGAAAATTTTCAATAGAAACAAAAAAAAAAACTTGAATTGTATTTTAGAAACAAAATTTAACTTTTGAAACTTGAATTATTTGATGAAACAAAAAAAAATGCATTTCAAAACCCTAGAAATTGAAATAAATTGAAAATTTGCATTTAGAAACCCTAATTAAGCTTTTTGAAATCTCAAATTCAAATCAAAGCAAAAAAAAAGAATTTCAAAACTCTAGTTTGAATTGAAACTAAAAAATTGTATTAAAAATTGCATTTCAAAACCCAATAAAAATTGCTAAAAAAAATAAATTTCAATCGAACAAAAAAATTGCATTTTGATTGAAATAAAAACCCTAATATTCGAACTAAGAAATTCTTTTGCATTGCTTAAATGTTTTAAATTTGATTTGCATTGTATGGATAAAATGATATGTTAAATTTTAGTTTCAATGTCAAATTATAATTAGATTAGAAAAACTTTCCATTTTTTGTGAAATGAGTTAATTATTGCTATATGAATTTTCATTTAGAACTATCTTTTATATGAATTTTGATAATTAATTTTAGGTCAAATAATCAGTCTATTCTAAATCTAACTTCATCTAGGGTCTATTCAAAACCTTAAGTGAGGATTAAATTCAAAATCTAGCTTCATCTAGGGATCTAGGGTTCTTGAATTGAAGTTGAACTACTTAAGAAGAAATGTGGTATTTTGATGAAACCTTTTGTGAATAATGATCAAGTGTAATTAAATGATAAAATAAAGACAATTGAATGCCTTTGAATACTAAGCAAGTTCAGTTGGCTCATAATGTTTTAGTAAATGTGTAAGGGATGGAAAATTTTGAATTTAAATTTTAAAATTTTAATGATTAAATCCATGGTTTAGGATTTACCATATGTACTTAGAGTATTGGTCTAGGATTTAAATTTTTGCACTAGTTACCTAGACACTAAATAATCTAAATATTTTTGTTTTCTAAGTTCTTTTAGGTTCTTTCAATTACAAACAATCTAAAATAAAATACTTTCAATTCAACATTAACTAATTTTATATTATACATGTTTTATATCATAAAATTCATTTAAGTGAGTTCAATATTAATGAAAAAAATATTAAATAAAATAATCTTATATTCAATTAAAAAAACATCCAGTTAAAATATACATCAAACTCAATCTTAATCACACATAATTATGTGTTTCTATTACGGAAATAGTCAATCTATTCATAAAATAAAAAAATATTCATAAACTAGGCACTAACTTGCAAGTCCATTATTCCAAGGGCCACCCAAACTTCACCCTAAGTTCATTAAACCCTAAGCCCTGAACTCTAAAATCTAAACCCTCAACACTAAAGCATCCATTTTGTCTTAGGACCTTATAATCAAATTTGGTTGCCTTAGGCAACTCCACCAAATTAGATTCCCTTAAGCCATGTCATTTTGTCGTAGAACCTTACTACAAAGATCCCCTTAAGCCAAATTTGATTCCCTTAAGCCATGTCATTTTGTAGTAGAACCTTACTACAAAGATCCCCTTAAGCCATCGTATTACCATAAACCCTAAACTCAAAACTATAAACCCTAAACAGGCTAAAGACATCATTTTTTCACCAAATTTTATTCACTTGAGCCATGTCATTTTGTCCTAGGACCTCACTAGACATAGATCTCTTTAAGCCATCCTATCACCCTAAATTGTAAATCAATGTCTTAAGGGGTCCTAATATGACATTTCTTAATGGGATGAAAGAAGTTTTTAAAATTTGGTGAAGTTGCCCAAGGCAACCAAATTTAATAATAACAAGATTGTGCAAGATTATAATATGGATGATATTTGAAATAAGACCTATCTCAACCAATTGTTCCACAAGAAAGTGTTCTTCACTACAACATTCATTTTATCTTCGGACCTTAAAATCAAATTTGGTTGGCTTAGGCAACTCTACCAAATTTGATTCCCTTAAGCCATGTTATTTTGTCCTAGGACCTCACTAGACATAGATCCCCTTAAGCCATCCTATCACCCTAGATCATAAATCGATGTCTAAAGGGGTCCTAATATGACATTTCTTAATGGGATCAAATAATTTCTTAAAATTTGGTGAAGTTGCCCAAGGCAACCAAATTTAAGAATAACAAGATTGTGCAAGATTATAATATGAATGATAGTTCATGATCTAGTTTGGTGAGTTGAAACAAGACCTATCTCAATCAACTGTTCCACAAGGAAATTTTCTTCACTAAAGCAAGTTCTTTTAGGTTCTTTCAATTACAAACAATCTAAAATAAAATACTTTCAATTCAACATTAACTAATTTTATATTATACATGTTTTATATTATAAAATTCATTTAAGTGAGTTCAATATTAATGAAAAAAATATTAAATAAAATAATCTTATATTCAATTAAAAAAACATCCAGTTAAAATATACATCAAATTGAATCTTAATCACACATAATTATGTGTTTCTATTACGGAAATAGTCAATCTATTCATAAAATAAAAAATATTCATAAACTAGGCAACCAAATTTAACAATAACAAGATTCTGCAAGATTGTAATATGAATGATATTTGAAACAAGACCTATCTCAATCAATTGTTCCACAAGAAAATGTTCTTCACTAAAGCATTCATTTTGTCTTAGGACATTAAGATCAAATTTGGTTGCCTTAGGAAACTCCACCAAATTTGATTCCCTTAAGCCATGCTATTTTGTCATGATCTAGGTTGATTAATTTACGGTTTAGGGTGGTAGGATGGCTTAAGGGGATCTATGTTAAACTCTAAACTGTAAACCCTATAACATTCATAAATTGTCTAATATTAATAGTTCATTGTATTTTCATTCAAGTAACTTTCCTTAGACATAAATGAGGCTTAAAAGTTTATTTTATCATATGTATTCAATTAGGCCATTTATATTGAATGGTTTAAGGGTATAAATCCTAAACATGTATCTTACATTTTGAAATTACAAATCTAATGCAGGTTCACTCATATCTTCTAGATATCACATGGATCGATTCAATAATATCCGCAATCAACCTCCACGTCCTCCATCTCCACCACCTTCACCTCCACCTCCACCACCTGAAATTGATGGTGCTTGTTTACAAGAACGAATCAATTCCAATGTTAGAACCATCCAAGATCAAATTAACATTATTCAAAATGAAGAATTTGTCGCACCACCTGTGAAGATGATTGCATCTAGGATGCAAACCATTGTTGATGTTGTCAGGGCTATGGATGGGATCTTAGATGAACATCGACAATGGCTAGAGGAGAGGAGAACTTCTAATTCTGAAAAGGAAAAAAGCAAATAAATGAAGAGATGCAGTAGAAAGCCACAATAGTTTTTAAATTAAGACAATGATCTTAAACAGTTATGAATTTATGAATTTGCTGAACGATGGATATTTTGTGTGATGTGAATTTATGATTTTGGTTCTAGATGGATATATATACATGTGTTAGACATAAAATGAGCTTTTTGTGAATGTTTCAACTTTATTGTTTACTATGTATACATGTATTAAAATTGCACATATAGTTGTTAAATTTTGAAATTTGTATGTACATAGTTTACTTTAATGATGTATGCATGAAAATTAAGCATGGCATTTTTTATTTTAAATGTATGTATGTTTTTGATAAGAAGGGTAAAACGGGTTTTACAGGGACCGGAAACCACAATGTTTACAAAACAAAAAGAGGAGGCCAAAGTCCAACCAAGAAAACCAGCTGCCCAAGAAAAGACTAGCAGCAACCAAATGAAAAAGACCATAAAGGTCAAGTCAGAAGGGACAGCAAAGAAAGCACCAAGAAAACCCTAGCCATTAATTCAGAGTCATGAGGACAGAATCCGTCTCCACCTCCAGATTCTGCGTATCCTTGACACCCTTTTTAAAAGTTTGAATCATCTTCAAAGTAAGGGGGGCCTTGTGCTTCAGATTGGCTCTAGTTCTTCTATAAATTCCCGCATCCGTATCCTTGCTTTTATCCTTTGTTTCCTCCATATTGACCACTAGAGAACCCTGCTGGGCTTTATCAAGCTTCTCAATCATCGTGTTAATGATAATGCCGTTGTGTCTTACCATACGATTATTTTGCTCAGCAACTATTTTGATGGTGTTCCATATGTTCTCAGCCTTGGAGTCAATATTTCTATTGCTGTGATCCACATCTTTCTTTTCAATCTCAGCAATCTTTACACCCAACTCATCAATCTTGCTTTGCAGAGCCCAATTTTTTTTTTTCAACTCATTAATTTCAATGAAAGTCCATTCCAAGAGTTTGAAGTGGGACTCAAAATTGGTTTTGGCTAGGTTCATAATATCCAGAGATGGATCATTCCCAGTATTAGGGCAAGAATGCTCAGGGTTAGGAATAGGGGGGTAATCATTAATGTGTTTATCTAGCAGAGGATTAGTGCAAAACTCAATTTTGTTAGCATCAGAATCCTCCGACTCAGAGGACTCTTCGGAATAGGAAACAAGGCATTTGGCCTGGGTTTTCTTATAAAAAGAGTTGATCTTAAGGGAATGACTATTGGGCTCAAGCTCAGCGTAGGTTTTACCAGAATTCCCAGAAGGAACAGCATGCAGGCTAGGGACTTTTCTAGCCAGACTAGAGTTAGGAAGATACTCCGAGCCACTAGGCTTAGTGTCATCACTCTTAGAATCAGGGATGGTTTCCTTAATAGCAGGAGCAGGCACATTGAGATATTCAACAATCAGCCTAATTAACCCAGTGTGCAGAATGGGGAATCTTTTAGGGTTTTTCTTGTTATCCTCCAAGCTTTTCTTCAAGGAGCAGAAAAGATAATAGGGGATAGAGACCCTTACCTTGTATCGGAAGTGGTTGAGAAGGGAAAAGTGGTAGCCATAGACTTTAGTGAAGCACCCATCCACCGTAATGTACTCCATTATGACCCGCAAAACCTTTCTCCAGATAGTCTTTATGGAGTCAATATCGAAGTAGCTGTTAGCAATTTTAACCATACTTTGCCTTTCTTTGCCCTTTTTAGGAAATCTAATCACAACTTCATCGGAAAAAGCCTTGTCCCTAAAGAACTTCTTCCCTTTAGTAGATAATCCCGTAACTTCAACAGTAAGATTTTCGCTGAGCTCCACATTCCTATCAAACAGGGTCAAGTTACCATTATTCCAATTTTTAACAAAGAGATCCGTAGCCTCCTGGTTAGAGCCATGAAGCTTCTCCAGGAAAGGAAGCAGCCCTCCACTTTTAATCTTGTTCCAAGCCTTGGCATTTTTCATGTGTATTTCATAGCTGTCTGGCTCAGTTCGCTTTCTGTCTCCTCCCATTTCAGCCAACACAGTGGGGTAGACCCAAATGCAAGCTTTACTAGAATTGGCCCCGCCAAATCTAAGAACCCACAAAGTGTGTGGGGTTTTCTTACTGATTAAGCCACTCGGCTCAGTTCCATGCACTCTAATGATTGTGATGTGAAAGCTCCAACCTATCCTCATTAAAGGGCTAACACATCGCTTTTCCATGTGATTTATCATAATTTAATAGGGTACAAACATTAGAGTTTAGGTCGCTAGAATTAAGCCAGGTACGCACATCTTTACTCCTAACTCCTTCGTTAGCAAAAAAATCTGCAACAGCATTGGCTTCTCTATAATCATGTGATATTTTAACTTTTTCGAATTTAGCCAAGTTCAATATGGCATCCTCAATCCATGATTTGATGGTTCACGAAGGGGGGGACTTTCCACCGAGGCAATCAATTATGTTTTTAGAATCTCCTTCAAGCCATAGATTTTTAATGTTAAGACTTTGGGCTAAATTTATGATGTGAAAAGCGCCAGCATTCTCCGTCAGATGATTAGTTTGAGATCCAAGAGGCAATGCAATCGCACCTATAAAATTGCCATAGGAATCCCTTATAACTCCTGCATAGCCCGTCGCCCCCACATTGCCTTTAGCCACACCATCAAAGTTTGCTTTCATCCACCCGTTTGGTGGAAAAGACCAGCAAACACCCTCTTTGTCCTTCTTGGCCTTCATTATAGTACTAGATAAATCTAGACTAATGTTCCACTCCTTAGCAACAATTAAATCATAGGGCAAATGCACTGCTTACACGGGCATTATGTCCTTTTGGGCCACGGCTTTGAAATTTTCCTTCAGGGATCTGACAATTTTATCAAAGGCAATCTCTACAAAGGCTTCTTTGTCCCTAAAAATTCTATTGTTACATTCTTTCCAGAGACCCCAAGTAATATGAGGGAAGGATAAATCCCAAAATCACCCGAGCATAGGGTTCCTTGTTAGGTCTTTCCATTGAGAGAAGAAATCTTCAATGGACGAAGGGAAAACCCAAGGAAGGTGCCATAACCTGATGAATTTTTCTCATAGAGACACAGCAAAAGAGCAATGAAGGAATAAATGACGCACCAATTCAACCTCCATCTTACAAAGACAACATCTATTTGGAATTTGAAATCTGCGTTTACATAAGTTATCAATCGTCAGCAACTTGTTTTGGAGAAGGATCCAGAAGAAGATATTAATTTTAGGTATCAAATGTTTGAACCAAGCTTTAGACCAGAAGGGAGGATGATCCAGAGAAGAAATGATCCTAGTTAAAGCAAAAGACACAGAGAAATTTCCAAAGGGTTCGTTGATCCAAACCGCACAATCATCTAGTTGCTCAGAGCTAATTCTAACTACCATCAGAGAAGACTGGATGGGAGCCAGAGCCTGACTAACACCGCACAAGTCCACCCAATTACCATTCACTCTGTAATCTTTCACATAAGTTCCAAACTGTGCCTTATAGTTCTCAGCCCATTCACTGAAGGAATTGAATTCTATAATGGGCTCCTTAAAAAGCCATATGTCCTCCCAGAATCTAGTTTGATTACCATTTCTCACTTGCCATCCAATACCCTCATCCACAATCTTTCTACCATTGAGTATATTGTTCCAGCATGTAGACCCTCTAGGAGGAAGATGGCGGTCCTTCTTTATAATGGAAGAACAGTTGTTTTCTAAGTATTTTCTAGCTAGAATATCAATCCACTCCCCAGAAGAAGAGGAGATTCTCCATAATTGTTTAGCTAAGAGGATTTTATTGACAGTTCTGATTCTTCTTAAACCAAGTCCACCGGCCTTTTTAGGTCGACAAACCAGATTCTAGCCTATTAAGGGAAGTCTTTTATTTTCCTCAACACCCGACCAAAGAAATATTTTTTGAATTTTTTCAATGGCATTAGCAAATTTCACAGGAATCTTAAATAGGCTCAGGGCATAGATAGGAAAATTCTAGAGAGAGGCTTTGAGGAGCTGGAGTTTTTCGGCTTGACTTAGTAGGGCCCCTTTTAGACCCTTGAGCTTCTTGTTGAATCTTTCCACCAACGAGAGCCAGAAAGACTCAGGAGGTTTCAAGCTTAAAGGTAGACCAAGGTAGGTGGCAGGAAATGAATCCAACCTACAACCCAGAATTCTGGCAATTTTGGCCTGTCTGTGGTCCGAAATATTGAAGAAGAATAGAGAACTTTTTTGATTGTTGATCAGCTGTCCTGAAGCTCTCCCATACTTGTCAAACAACTGTTTAATAGATTTTCCTTCAGATACCGTAGCTTGACCCATAAGCATAGTGTCATCAATGAATTGTTGATGGGAACACACCAGATTGCCCGAGGAAGGTTTGAGACCAGAAAGAGATTTAATGTCAACCAAAATTTTCAAATTCCTGCCTAAACTTTCAACCATAATAGTGAATAAAATAGGAGAGATAGGATCACCTTGCCTTAGACCTTTGGTGCTCTGAAAAAAAGAGGTAGGGGATCCGTTGACCATTATCAATATGGAAGCCGTGGACACAAGTTGTTCCACCAATTGGATAACCCTATTACTAAAACCAAAAGCCTTTAAGTTTTTAAATAAAAAAATCCATTGAACTCTATCATAGGCTTTTGAGATGTCAAGCTTTAATAAGAAGCCTTTAGTCTTCGACTCGACAAGGGAGTGAATATTCTCGTGAACCGTAACAATAGAGTCAAGAATTTTTCTACTAGGGACAAAGCCATTCTGTTGAGGAGAAATCAAGGAAGGCAAAAAAGTTAAGAATCTAGAGGTTAAGACCTTAGAGATGATTTTGTATAAAGAGTTACAGAGACTGATAGGCCTAAAAGCCTCAAAGTTATTAGCTCCAAGTTTCTTGGGGATTAGAACCAAGAAAGTAGTATTTAGTTCTTTTAGAAGGCATTTGGATCCAAAGAATTCCTTAACAACATTAACCACATCTTCTTCAACAATCTCCCAGAGCCATTGAAAGAAAAATAAAGGGAAACCATCAGGACCCGAAGCTTTACTCCCGTCAAAGGAAAAGATAGCCCGCTTGACTTCCTCATTGGTGGGAATCGCTGTAAAAAAAGAGTTGCTTTCCTGGTTGATAATTCTTGGTATAGCTTCAACTAACTGATCTTGCTCATTTTGGTTTATTTCATTACTTGCCGAGAGAAGATGTTTAAAGAAGGAGCTTGCCTGCTTTCTAATATCCTCCTCATCCTCATACCTAGTTCCATTCACTTCTATTTGAGATATTCTATTAACAGCTCTATGTTTTGATGCCGATAAATGGAAGTACCTGTTGTTTCTATCTCCTGCAGACAGCTAGAGAGCTCTAGATCTTTGTCTCTAGAACTCCTCTTCCTTTCCAACTATGTCATGCATCTTCGTAAGGAGCTCATTCTATTTTTCCTTAGTGTGATTCGAGTAACCCTCCTTCTGTATTTCAAATTGAATTTCTCCCAAATCCATCTGTAGATCAGACTTAATCTTAAAGATGTTCCCAAAAGAATCCTTTTTCCACTTTTTTAAATTACATTTCACTTCCCTTAACTTTTTAGCAATTCTGAACATAGCAGTTCCTTGAATTCTTATATTCCACCATTTCCTTATTTCCTCTTTAAGAGCAGGATGAGAGATCCACATTTTTTCAAATCTGAAAGGAGTGCTCTTCTTATTATTTATTGGATCCGCTATGAAACTGATAGGAGAATGATCAGAACCAATTCTAGTAAGAGCTTTAAGGGAGCAGTAATAATCAAAATACCAATGATTGGATATCAAAGATCTGTCTAATCTGACCAAGTGAAGGAGGCTCCATGAAGATCCAGGTCAATCAGCCCTTGATTATCAATGAAATTTTGAAGATCCTCTTTACTCTCCAAATTAATCTGGGATCCCCCAAATTTTTCACCATTCATTAAGGGTGTGTTAAAATCCCCCATAACCATCTAGGCTTCTTTATCAAAAATCCTCCTAAAGGCAGCTAGTTCCGACCAAAAAGATTTTCTCATTCCTTTTCCATTAGGAGCATATATATTCACTTGAATCCAACTGAAATTATCTCTTATATGTGTAAATCTAGTGACTATATGGTTCATACCTTCAAATATCGGATCTCCTTTGATAGTGTGGCTATTCCAGAAAGTCACAATGCCTCCAAAAGTGCCATTCGAGTTATTGCCCTAGTTACTGTAATACTGGAAAAGTTTCATCTTTTCAATTTTCTCCTTTGACATTTTAGTTTCCTGAATTAAAAGAATATCCAGTTTGTGATCTCTAACAAAATTGTGAAGAACATCCTGCTTGTGGGGGCTATTGAGTCCCCTAATATTCGAAGACATAATCTTCATTATATACCCGGGGAGTTAAGACATTCCAGGATGGTTTTTTGAGATCCATCTGCTATATCGTGAAAGCTATTCAGCTTTCTTTTCTTTTTCGAAGACTTTTTACCTCTCGAATTCTTTACTGCTCCACAATCTGCCTTAACTCTTGATCTGGTAGAAATGCCACTTGGGGTCTTCCATTGTTTGTTTTTTTTTGTCTTCTTCTTTGATGTATTCTCCTCTTTATCAATCTCATCTTGACTATCCGTCTCTCTACTGGACTCCCAATCCTTTTCATTTGGTATTCTTTATTCCCAAGGTAAGGTGTCCATGTTACAATTCTCTTGACATGGCAAGACATTACTGGATAGATTTACTGAGTAATCAAGGGATTCCTTAACCCAGTCAGTGGAGTTGGGATCCGTCAGGTGCACAACACCCTAAGGGGGAAGATTATCAGAATACGGGGATGGAGGAGAAATTTTTAGAACCAAGGATAAGCCCTCACTAGGAATATCCTCCAGACTCGGGATCTCTTCATTTCTAACTAAAGGGACAGTCATTTGGGATAAGGAGGTAGAAAGGGTCCGATCTCCGTCACCCACTAAGGTGTCCTCATTAGAACCCCTATCCTTTGAAGGAGACATTTTATTCAAGTAATGAGGAACACTAGCCTAGGGATCTCACCTTTAGACTCCAAGACCACTTCAATCTCTAGATAGATTTTCTGAATATCATCAATATTAAAATCATCCATGATATAAATATGCATCTACATGTTCATTTTATAAGAATTTTGATGAATTTATATATCAAAGTAAAGTTTTCAATACAGTTTAACAATCAAACTATTTGGTGTACAAATTATAGTAATGATGGGGCAATCATTCGTTCCACGAGTACATACATCGACACAAGTCCTAATCGGTAACCCTTATGGGGTATTTTGATTTCAATTTTTTAAATTATAAATGAAATGATTTTTAACTTGAGTTTTAAATTTATAGTAGAATAACATATATGTTTGAAATATTAATGTTGGTTTAGGCGAGTCAATCGGCTTCCACGTCGATTCCACCCAAGGGGTTGTCGAGCACTCCTCCACTATCGGTCATCATAGACCAGGGGCAGGTACATTTATGTTGTAAATTTTTTAACTTACATTACTATAGTTACAATTATGAATTTTTAATTCACTATATATATGAAATGTGCATGTACGCTTGAAAATATTATAAGCTTGTGTTACATGTGTCTACATGTCTATCTAGGTTGATACCACAATCCGAATGGGCATCGGGCAAACATTAGATTTTGCGGTTACTTGTGAGGCCTCTGATTTTTAGGTTGTTTAAATTAATTTCTACACAAAATGTGAAAACTTGAATATATATATTTACCTAATTCAAGTATGTACATGCTTTAACTTTGATCTTCTAGGAATTTGTTAGTGCGACTTTCAGCCCTGACCCAGACATAGTTACACCTCCAGGAGGGCATGTGGAGTAGGCTCCAGATCAAATGGTAATTTAAATTTTTTATTATATTTAAATTCAATTATAAATTATATATTGTGAATATATAACTAAATAATTTTAAAATTCAAATTGAATATTAATATAATTTGAGCTAATACATGTTTTAAATTCTTTTTCTTTTATAGCATGCGACACATCTAGTAGTTGAGAATGTACAAACATGTCCTACAGAAGAGGGTGCACAACCTATGGATATGGTACAATTAAAATATGATAAATTATAAATTAATTTCAGTTAAATCATTTTTAATTGTAGACTTGTGCATCTAATCTCAACTTTTTTTGTTTTGTTTGTGTAGATTGATTCAGAGAATGTAGAGGTTGCTTCAGGTGTAGTAGAGCATCCAAACCCAGATATAACGGTAATTTAATTTTAATATGATGAATTATAAATTAATTGTCATTAAATTGTTTTTCATTGTCTTACACATGATTTCATCTTTCTCTTGTACAGAGTGTTTCAGGTCATATGCATAGTCTGCATGGCACGAAGAGGTCTCTTGATTATAAAGACAATACATGACCTAGAAACATGATTTTGTGGGTTATATTTGTTTATTTTGTGGACTATATTTTTGGTTTGTCACATACTCTATTGGAATTTATAATTCATGGTTCTTGAGCACTTAGTTGGACTTTAGCTCATGGGTTGTACTATGATGGACTTTTTTCATGCACTTAATATATTTACATAAATTATGGACTTTATTATTGTTTGAAATTTTAATTTACACATATATATTTATGCATTTTATGTTCATAGTCAAGATATTAATATAGGACATTAATGTGAAATTAAATATAAATATGAAATTAAATTTGAAATTAGTAGGACATTCTAATATTTATAGTTTACAAATTTAGTGATCTCATACATGATATGTACATTCAATAATTAGCTATAATTAGTCAATGAACTTATTCAATTCACGTCAATCAATAATTAGTCAATAAATCATAATTTATGACATCTTTAGGGGATGTCTTAAGGGTTAATAATAGAATTCCTTAAAAGGATGTCTTAAGGGGATGTCTTAAGGGTTCATAATAGAATGTATTAAGGGTTCATAATACAATGTATTAATGGTTCATAATACAATGTCTCAAGGGGATTCCTTAAGGGGTCATAATACAATGTCTTAAGGGGTCATAATACAATGTCTTAAGGGAATGTCTTAAGGGGTCATAATACAACATCTTAAAGATATAATTGATTTAACAATAATGTATGCATGAAATTTAGTGATTTGAAGACATACAAGGACATATATGTACATATATGTCATCTCAAAACAATGTTTACAAAATTTGGATATGCCATCTCAAGAACATCTCAAACTCATGCCCATAATGTACTAGGTCTTCACACCACCTAATATCAAAAAGGTACAAGCAATATCAATGAAATCATCAAAACATACATAATTTAATTTATATAAAACTAACTATATGTACACAACTCAAGTACCTGCATTTAAAAGTATCCACACGTGTGTAGGTTGAATCCATGCATCCTCTCCTTTTTGTTTCAAAGTATGAGATCAATGCAATGATGGCTTAAGGATACAAAAAAAGGATAATAAATCAATTTAAACTATTAATGTACAAGCAATACCAATATGTAATCAAAACATGTATTTAAATATATTTTTACTAATAATTACCTCTGTTTAAAAAGACAATATAAAACTTAAACTATATTTACCTATATTTACTTATTCCATTGTACCATCTGCATCCTCTCTTTTTTGCAATGCATCTATGATTGTCTCATACTCTTCCATAGAAATTTTCCATAACACTTTATTTGCAGGTCTTCCGCGATACAGATCTAGTTTTATGTTTGTTGTCACCACCAAATGTGAATAATGTATAATTTTTTATGCGGTTCATAATCTTCGAATGCAGATAAACCATTCTTCCTTGATAGGTATTTTCATAGCCAAGTGCCAACAACCACAACTGATCCTATTGGAAAATATGAAAACAATCATCGTATAAGTTCTCAAATATTTCTTAATGAGATGAAAAACTTGTTCTAATATATTGTTTAAGGGGATCAAAAAAATTGTTATCAAAATTTGCTTAAGGGGATGTCTTAAGGGTATCATGGTACCTATTGGATAATGATAGCCATCATCATCTTCTCAAGGTGATATTAACTTATGTTTACTCTCCACACAATGAGCCAACCAATATTTTGTTTGCTCTTCATTACCCTCAGGTGCAACAACAACATACACATGTCCTACAAACAAAAATCGATTTAATAACTTGCGCATATCAATATAAAAAAATTAGTATTAAAAAATAACTTAATAAAGAGAAATTAAATGAAATAAATTGACTTAAATTACCTTCTTGTACAAGGTCTGAAACATGGTCATAGTCTTCAAATGCAAACACTTGATCATTTTATTCAATATCTCTTTCATATTGATCATGTGCTTGTGAAGGTGTCAACGATCTTTGTTCCCACTTTTCAACCCATTCTATATTTTCACATGCTTCCCAATCTCCTGAGATGCGAAACTGGCAAAAACATGCAAGCTCCCTTGTTCAGATAGTCCATGAGCTTGCTGTCAAACTCCTAAACGAATGCCATTTAGTAGATCCACTAATTGTCTCACTGTCAACTCTAGGTACAATGTTATCTTCTTCAACCAAAAAAAAGAATTGATGAACTCTAGAGTACTCACTCAAACCAGGTGTAGATAATATTGTATTACACCAATCGACAATCCCACATGCATCTTTAAATTTTACTGCATCTTCAAATTTTAACTGTTCTCTAGCAAGAATTCTTTTGACACACGTACCAGCTCCATCATATTCTCCTTTACCATGCCCAGCTTCAAACAAACTCCATATATGTTGGACATTAAGTTCTTTGTGAATCCTACTTAACCAATAGAACATTCGAGCATTTTTTAACTGCCCCATACAATTATCTGACCATATGAGGTGTTCTTTCATATGGATTCCTCTTTCTCTTAAATTTTTGTAAAATATACTGGAACAATATTGAACAAACTCTGATGAGTGTAATCGGTTGTCACTCAAATAAAAATGATACTCCCTCAGAACTTTTCTATCATCCTCACTACTATTATTTGCATGCCTATGAAAAATATGGACAAACATAGCTACTTGCACTGAATTATAATACTGTGATTGAATTTCCTCTTGCGGAGCTAGAGTATAATTTTTTGCAAAAATCAACCATTAAAAGTATAGTACCAATTGGAAATGTGTTTCTACATGCGTGAAATTGGCCATCAAGCTATCGAGCATGTTGAGAGTGCATGATATATTTTGGTACTATCTTATTCTTAAATTCACTCATGAATGCATGCACACTAACTTTTTCTGTAACTAAATCACAATGCTTTCCTATTTTTCCATCTTTTAAAGAATAGTGAACATTCTTAAATCTTTTAACTTCTACTAATTGTTGTATAAAATCATTATCAACACTTTCATGCATACAAATTCCTAAGAATGAAAGGTTTCCACAGTCAATGCATTGTATAGAAATACAAGAACTTAAATAAAATAATTTACCATTAGATCTTTCACAAAACAAAATTGAAATAAATTCTCTTATTGCTTCAGGTGCCATATTAATACCGCATTCCTGTATAATCACGTTAGTATTCAAGGTACAATGTATATATCGAAAAACATCATAAAAATAATGAAATTGAACATGTGTTTTACAACAACAAGATATTCGTTGCTTATTAATTTTTACATACCACAGTTTACATTTTTCAAAAGACCTTTGACTTATTTTAATATTACCGGGTAACACTAAATCACCACAAAATTTTCTATAAAATTCAGTTTGTGTTGTATCTAATAAGTGTTTTGGGTGAGGATCACGAACTTTGGACCCCACCCTTAATTTTAAAACATCTCTAGCATTAGATGAAACACTAGTATTTTCATGCCAATATTTTTCAATCAAAGATTTAATTTCAACATTCAATTTCATATCATACCTCGGGAGTCAACCATTGAAACTCCAACATTGGTTGATAGGATCATTTTCTATAATTATTCTTCTTTTTGCTGCTCTTAGCAATGTTTTAGGATGTATTTTTAAAACTTCACTAATATTTCTTACCATTCTTCTATTCAAAGTTGCTTTATTAACTATAGCAGTTGTTATAGCTCTTCTTGCTACATTTATATCTTTAGATCGACTATTTTTTCCAATCGATTGAATGGAACTAGCAACAGTACACATAGCATGTTTCAATGATTGATCTTTTCTTTTTGGTTTAACAAAAAAGACTAACCTTTTTATTATTTTCCTCATTTTTTGCATTCTCATCAATTGCATCATTAGTTGACATTGAATTGTAAGTTTTTTATAATAAAAGAATTTGTTGTATATTTTATTTGCATGTGTTCTTATCTGCCTACAAGAAATTTGACCAGGAAGATTATCAAAAACACCACTTTCAATTTTTAAAAAAGTATTTTCATTAAATTCAACATCACATTCTAGATTTTCATCTTCATCTTCATTTTCATCTTCAATTTCATTTTCATTTTCAACTTCAAAATGATTTACATTTTCATATTCATTTTCATCTTCAATTTCATTTTCATTTTCATTTTCAACTTCAAAACGATTTACATTTTCATCGACAAAATGGTTTTCATTTTCATTTACATCAACAAAATGGTTTTTGTTTTCATTTTCAATAACAAGATTATTCTCAATTTCATTTTCAACAAAATGATCATTATCACTATCATTTTCAAAAAACTCTATAAAATTTTCATCTCTCTAAATATTATCAATGTCAACATCATTAAGTCCAGCATCTTCTAAAATTTCTACATACGAATTTACAAATTCACTAACATGTGGATTTGAAGACGTACCTAGATTTGTGCATATTGAAACATTATCCACAACATTGAAAGAGGGATTTGAATACATAGTAGGACTTGATTGTATAACCATATTCTTCTCCAAATTGACTTCTTTCAAATTCGCTTCATCTACAGCCATGGTCTCCTCTATGTTTGCATCTTCAATAGTTTTGGAATTGGATGCTCCCCCATCATTCATTGATTTAATTCTCATTCTTCTTTCTCTTTGTCTCTGTCTCTCCTTTTCTTTGTTTGCTTCAATTTCTTCAAGAGTCAATGTCTTCCTCCTCTTATTACGAAATTTATTTCCCATGATTATTAAATTATCAAGCACAAATGAATGTAAATAGTGAAATTCTTCAAAAAATCTGATTCAAATTGGAAGTTGAAGACCTAAAAGGACTAAATATTTCCTCTTGTGTTCCTCAAAACAAGTAGAAAACTAGCACAATTCTACTTTAAAATTAATTTCTTCATGCCTCTTTTGAAAAAACTTATCAAAAAAGCAAGTCACCACCTATAAAAAAAATGCTCAATGAAAAAAATAGAGCAATTTTACTGTTCTCGGTCGTACATGTGAAGCTGCAGACTTCACAATAAAAATTGATAGTATTTAAAAAAACACAGTTGACAGAGAAATGGGATCTCGAGTTTAAAACAGGATCCCATATCTTTAAAAATGGGATCCTGATTTGTAATCAGGATCCCATATTTAAAGATATGGCATCCCGTTTTAAACTTGGGATCCCATTTCCTATAATTAAATTGGGTGACCATTGACAGCAGAACGAGATCCCGTTTCTAAACAGGATCCCGTTCCGTTGTCAACGGTCACCAGATTTAATTTAAAGAAACGGGATCCCGAGTTTAAAACGGGATCTCATATCTTTAAATACGAGATCCTGATTAATCGGGATCCCGTTCTGCTGTCAACGCTCGCCGCATTTAATTCTAGGAAATGGGATCCCGAGTTTAAAACAGGATCCCGTATCTTTAAATACGAGATCCCGATTACAAATCGAGATCCTGTTTTTTTTAATTTGAATTTTTTTTGGCCTTCTAGTCGGGCTTTTGCTTTGGATTTTGGTTCGGGAAAAGCGTTGGGAGTCCGAACCTAGGCCTTCAAGCTGGTTTGACCTGCAACTTGAAGGTTCTAACAATGTTAGGGAAAAAAATTGAGTTGGGACATATGGCTGACAACTTTTTTTGCAGAATTTTTTAACGAAATTAAAACCACTTTTAGATGAGACAATGGAGATTTCAAATATGTAATTGTTTTTACAATTGAATTATTTTTTCTATTTTTCAATTAATTTCTGATGAAATTGGTCCATAAACTTCAAATATCAATGTTTTTTACTATTTTAATAACTTTTGATCAACATAACATTTTGACGAACAAATTGCACAAGGGCAAACCTCAAACAATTATTTTCAATTTTTTAAAAAAAATGCAAAAAATGATAACTTTAGGTCATCTTATGCGTGTTGTACATGAGGATTTTTCTAAACGTCAAATATGCCTGACAAAAAATTGACAAAAAAAAAAAAATTCAATAAAAAATTAAAAAAAAATATTCGGGACACACTTCAGTGAGTTACAAGTCTTTTCCCAAAAGGATTTAGAAAAATATGATAATTTAATTCAAAATATTGATGTCGTACACGTGCATGGTATGGTAAAAAAAAACTTTTTAATAGTGGTTTTTACAAAAGCCTATTGAAACTCAATTTGTACAATGTGGGTATTAAAATAAATTACATATTTGGAAACTAGACTCCGAGTACTACATTTTATGATCAGTGACTTGTTCGAAGATTTCATCTCAAATTGCTTCCAATTTTAAGGTCAAATGTGTCAAACTCTGAAAATCAGAGAAAACACTTCCACTTTTTGGCCAAAAAGTGGACTCAACTTCTTGCCAGCACCCAATGTATACATGTGGTTCTGTTGTAGAGATGAAAAGTATGCCATGGGAGATACATGGGTATTGATGGTTGGCTAAACCGAGAAGAGAGTACACTCTAAGGGGGAGCCTGAGTGGTCAAGCATCTAATCATCCGCACAGAATATCTGCAACTGGATTTATCCAAGTGGGAACCTGACAAATATTGCATTTTCCAGCCTAGGGTTGTACATGTGCTTGGAATCAAAACACATTTCTTGGACCTCAAAACAAATTAGAAACGAAACTTCACAAAGAAATTTGAATTTCAAACCCTTTGGGGAAGACAAAATACCTTTGAAAAAATTCAAGTGCTATTGCTTACCCTAGGGATTCAATCCTTAGAGGTTTCTAAGTGCTTGGATTTTATCATCATTTGTTTTTACCAAGGTTAAACACTAGAAAATGTATGCCTTGATTTCCTTGATTTCCACATAATGCACTTTGTGGGATGAAAGAAAGTTAGGACATTGGACATTTAGTTTGAAAATCATAATCAAGAAAGTGTTTGTGGTAAAAGGAACCGAACCTAAGCAAGATAATAGACAATTGAACCACACATGTGCTTGGTCCCTTTTGAGACATTTGGTTTCCATGTGAACATTGATCTTTTGGTTTGAAATAATTTTAGGGAAAAGCATGTTCTTCAATATCTTGGTCTAGTAAATAGGTCCTCGTAGGGTCATCTAGGATCAAATCAAACACTTCATCCATCCAAACATTTATCAAATCCCATCTCACCAACAAATTTTGGAACTTTGAAAACATCACTTATGCTAGACTTTTAGAAAAGATCAACATCACCTTCTTTGGGTTAACACACCTAGCCAAATTATCATCTTGTGTAGAAGTTTGCTTTAGGATAACACAACTTCTTAGAGTCTATGACTTCATTATCCAAAATCATCTTGTTTGACTTAAACACACTTAGTCAAACTATCTAAATCAAATCAAACCAGTTCCTAAAGTCTAGCATTGATCCAAAGTTCCTGAAAGTTTAAACACGTCCATATCATTCACCCATTTCATCATTCATCTCATCATTGGTCCTAAACACCTCAGAGGTCAACAAGGTCAAAAAGCAAGAGGAACATGGAATATTAACTTGCTTCCTACATCATGAGCAATCCAAGTCAACCAAACAATCCAAGTTTCACAATTCCAATTGATTATTGAAGCTAACATTTAGGCATGGCATCATTATCTCCTCCAAACCTCAAAAATACAATGAATGTGAGTATGCCCAATCTAAATTTTGGAACACCTTTCCCAATGATAGATTTAAATCAAAATCCAAACCTACAAATCTATCAACCAAACAGTCACTACATGAGTCTTGTTCCAAACAACGTTATCCCACCAAATCCATATATGGCAAATACAAGTTTGCCAAACATGAACATATCAAATCTGCACTCGGTAAAATTTGGGATAGATATGCTTGCAAATCAAAGCAATGTTGTTCAAAATCCCAACAGTATATTGGTAACTCTACCTACTGATCAAAGTCAAGGTAAAAAAATGCAAAATCAAAGTTACCTAAACCCAAGCAATATGATTCTCAACAACAACAATGTTCAAAATTAACCAACGATGCCAAATCTAAACATCACACCGAATCTGAGCATTATTGAGAATCCACTTGTCCATGATCCTAGGTAAACACTACAAGGATGCATTCTAAATCTGCTTGCTCTACAGCCAAGTCAACCATATCAAAGGTGTCAAGATCGAAATCAAGATCAAATTTTGTGGGATCAAATTGCTTGAATTGCAAAAGTAGTTGACCCATTGTGCCAAGATACATCCCCACCCCAAGATCAATACACTCTTCCATTGGTTGAACCATGTCATCAAATCATTGAGTTGTCTCAACAATCACATCAAGAAAAATATCTCCAATGTCAAGAAACTGGATATCAAGATCAATGACATCAACAAAAAATTCAATCACCACATCTCAAAGAACAATCATTACATTTCCAAAATCAATCTCCAAAAGGTCAATTTAAAGTGCAAATCTCACAAGGTCACAAACGAAAATACACACCACTTGAGGAACCAATCGAATCGGTCTTGCAATGGCTAATCCAAGAAAATATCATCAAAATCCCCATTTATGTAGAGGGACACACAACATCAGATTGTATTTGACTCAAAAATCTCATCCAAGAACTCATTGATCAAAAGCTAATAGCTATTGGGGATAATAAACAGAGTTCAACCACTAGCAATAGCATTAAAAACCTCCCCACCACAATTGTTGAAAAAAATGATTAAGATCTACCCATCAATGAGCACCTTGAAGATGTTTCCAGTTCATCCAATGATCAAATCAACGTACGCCAAGAGCCACTTTTCAATCATGATCAAAATCCACCAACAATACCCAACAAAGATCCAATTACAGAAATGTCAACATCACTTGGTCTTATGGTTGAAGACATTGACAATCTATCCACCACAATCGTTGAAAATGATGATCAAGATCCTTCGACCAATGATCATGTTGAAAATGTTTCTACATCAACTAATGAGTTAGAGCACATATCTCAAGAAATTATTCCAAAGCATGATAAACATCTTTCACAAAAGTCTAGCAATGGACCTTTCCAAGACATATTGACATCCTTTGACCTCATGGTTATAGATATTGAAGAAATACTCAACTCACCATTTGATCCAAGTCCACCAAAAAGAACAAGAGGATATTAAGCCACTTCCCATGCCTTATGATGATGTCCAAGAACCCTTTGTAAGAAATCCATCCTTTGAAATCGACCCATGTCAAGTACTGGATCCAAAGCATGTTGAAAGTGATTCTGAAATCACTCAAGATCAATAATTTGTATCTCCAAAGTACTACAATGATATAATGGGAACCCTCCTATCTATATAGGATTACCATGTCCACTTAGTAGATACTCCTCCATCTACCCATGAGATGCTTTCTTTGGATGGACACGTAGATGATCGTCATTCAAAACAAGAGTCTCCTACTCTTAACACTTGTACACATGATCAAGATATAGAGAAATCTAGAGACATAGTAGAAACAAATCATGAAGAAGGCTTCTACAGAAGTTGTGAATTAGAAATATCTTGTGGAAACATATCAGAAATGGATCGTGAAGAAGGCTTCTACATAAGTTGTCAATAAAAAACGTCATACAAAAGCATATCAAGAATGAATCAGGAGGAACAATTTTAGAGTGAGTCTTTAACATCACTTGAAGAAGCAACTAAATTTGATATTTCACAAGATCAAGCTAAAGATATCAATCAGGCATTCATCTCACATATGGATGATCCTATCACTTATAAACTTGGATCACTTACCTTTCTTAGGGAAAGCTACCTCATCAATAAAGAAGCTGTCACTTTTGAAGATCCACCACAAAGCAAAGAAGGATTAGAACCTTGTTTCCAAGGTAAATCATATCCTATTGCAGATAAAAAAATTTAGGAGATGAATTATCAAGGTAGAGGATTAGGCCTCCATGAGCAGGGAATCCTGGAGCTAATGCAGATTATTGGCAATCCTAAGCATCAAGGCCTTGGTTATTCAACAAGAAAGGGATATAAACATATGAAGGATACATCTATAAAACTAGGGGCAACTTCTTCTCAGGCAAATGTCAACATAGGGAGCACAAATTATCCTTATGATGAAACCAATGCCAATACTACAACCAGACACGTCATGAATCTTCATCCATCCATCACCCCATCCATGAATTGGGACCAACATGAAAATAAATATTTGAATCAAAGCACAAAAAAATTATCAAATAAAAAGAAGCTGAGAAGCATAAGTGGAAAATCAAATACAAATGGATACCAAAGAATACACATAATGATTATCCCTATCAAACTCCATTAGTCAAAGAAACTATGGGGAAAAATTAAAAAAAGGGAAAAGTATCCATCAAAGATTTCCATAAAGGGAAAATAAAGCTTCTCAAGCGACATACAAAGTGTATCAAGCAGTTGGTCCTAATTCCATGCACACTTCCATATCCACTCATCATTGCTCATCTTCCCAAGTTTGGAGAGTCAAAGGTTCCAAACTGTCAAATAATCCATCTTAATCCCTAGACACACCCCATCCACACCTCCACGCATGATATCCAATTCTTACATTGACCGTGTCTTGACAATGACCCTTCATCATAAGGATTCAGAAGGCACTCTATCGTGATGTGTACACAAAGACAAAGTTAAGTCTTGTATCAACAAAGCAGAACTAATTTCTCAAAATTTCCTTTCAAATGCAAGTATCTTAGAAAGGTAGCTTCTTCAAGTAGGATACCAATGGCAGATTATGATAGAAGCATCAATGTCAACTGTACCAGGTGATTCAATATCAACTTAAAAATCAACTTAAAACTCTCTTAGAAAATATAAAAAAATCCAAAAAAATCAAAAAAAGGATTTGAAAACAGTAAAGAAAAAAATCGTCCTCTAGCGAAAATCATTTTAGTGGCGCTTTGGACAAGTATCATGATGAAAACCTAGCAAATAGGCGTCATGTGTAGAATTGAGCATCTATGTGTGCTAGTTCAGTTGAAAGCATCTTATAACATCCATAATCAAGCCATCATTCCAGCCATATCATTCGTTCATCCATGAACCATTTATCCAACCCATTATCATCTACCTACCTTATCTTGATCTTGACAAAGTTTGGTGCACACTTTACACTTGCTTATAGTAAACATCCTGACATGGGTCATTTTCAATCCTTGGCATTCTTTGCATGCTTACCATATCTATCCATACACCTATTCAAGAATCCACCCACGACCGTTCAAATATTGCTAGACAATGGGGGCAGATATTTGCATCTTGCTTCGAGAATAAATATTGATATATATCCTCTAGCCTATGTGGTGATCCGAGCATTGGCAAACGTGAAATCAAACTAGTCAAAGAATTTGTGAGCATCAATCCAAATCCATAGCCCATGGCATATTTTGACAGCAAGGTGATGTTCCTTATCAAGCTTTATATTTCATCAAACATCAATCTAAACAATCAATATCAGTCGCATCTAATGTGCACGTCAGCGTCACATCAAATCCTCAAACAATTTTGTTCCAAATGAAGCTTCATCAATCTTGATCAATTGAATCCAATCAATTATCACCTTGTTTGACTTAACACACTTAGTCAAACTCTCATCTTGTGCACGAATTTACTCTAGGATAACACAACTTCCTTAGGTTTACAAGTTCATTATCATATTTTTTTGGCTTAACACACTTAAATCCAAATTATCAAATCCAAAACCACCTCATTTGACTTGACACACTTAGTCAAACTAACCCCTATGTACAAGTTTACTCTAGGATAACACAACTTCCTAGAGTTTACAAGTGCATTATCACTTTTGTTTAACTTAACACACTTAGTCAAACAATCAATCCATCAATCTAATCAATGAACCCTAGCTTGGTTTTCAACAAAATCTCAAAACAGAGTAGTGATATCATATCCATATCCAAATCGTTAAAATCATAAAAAAAATCCAAAAACATTCAAAATTCAAAACATTCAAAAAATCAAAAATCCAAAAACATCCAAAACATATCAAAATTAAAAAAAAATAAACATTCAAAACTCCAAAAAAAATCTCAAAAAGCCAAAAAATAAAAATAAAAAATAGAGTCATCTTGCTGAACTATGTCCTCTCTGAGCTCGAACACAAGCAAGGTTGATCTTTGGTCATCCCCCGAGACATTTTAAGTCAGTCTTTAGGCATTCATCGCAATGGAATCCGTTTTCCCATCTATTTAGGCATCTGTCACAATGGCATCCATTTTCCCATCTATTTAGGTGTTTGTCACAATGGCAATCCGTTTGTCCATCTTTTTCACATTTTAGGTGTCCGTCGTAATGGTAATCCGTTTGCTCATCTATCTCATTAGTAGTCAAGTCAATTATCATCTGAACTACGCCATCTCTGAGCTTAAACATAGGAAAGGCCATCCTTGATTGGTCCTTGAGACACAAAATCCAATAACATTCATAAAATCTCGAAAACCCAAAAACATTAGAAAATCCAAAAATCAAAACAGCCTCAAAACATTTCAAAACATCAAAAACATCCAAATATTTGAAAAATCCCAAAATGGTGCACCCGTATCATCTCACTTTCACCCGCAATAATCGTCACTCATAATAAATCAATCATTTCCTTCATCCTTTGGTGAAGCAATCAGAAGCAAGTCTAGCAGGTTCAAAAGTGAATGCCTAATCGTCAATGTCTCAAGTCTAGATCAGTGAGTCAACAAGTTGGTCAACTCGAAGTATCAATAGCTTATCATCCAATCAGTTTCCATCGAAACCCTGATCACAACATGTCCTAGGATTGTGACCTTCCTACGATGGACATCAACATCAGGTAACCCCTTAGTTTAGCCTTGGCTAGCGATACGAAGAACATTAGCTTGTTTGTTTACTTTGTCTATTCTTTCAGACTTATCTTATTTTGTGCTCATTCCAAGGACCTCTCAATGATGCCTAAACAAAACAGGTTTAGAGAAAAAGGAATGGATCAATGATAATTATCTTTTTGTCTATTGTGCTTGTTGGACATTTTTGTAAAATAACTTGGCAAATACTTGCTTTGTTGGGTCCGTCCTAGCAAGGTTTCCATAGGTCAAGTGTGAACAAGAGCACTTCTATCTGATTTTCGAGTCAGATTCCATCACACTAGGCACAACACCATCTTAGTTCTTTTATACCTTGATGCATCGCACCTATGTGTGTTATCAAACATAAGGAAAGTTATGCTCTTTATCTCTCCCATCCTTGGATAAGCAATACATCATGATCATTCATCATCATTTCTAATAAAGTTGTCTTGTTGAACTTCTACATCTTCTTGGATTCAAGGGTTGATCCCTCTCATTCTTCTATCGTCTTTCACACTAACAATGCATCCATCTTGCATCCGCACTTTCATCCTACATAATCATATCATATTATTTTCATAATCATTTAAGATGTTTAAAATAATATAGATTTTTTATTCTAAGCATCTTACAAACATCTCATTTCCATAATCATTATCATATAGATCATATAGTCAGAACCATCCATACATCCATTTTGAACCTCTTTGTCATGAGATTGACCTTAGGACGAATCTTTTTGCTTGATCTCTCGAGGGGGCAATGTCCTAACGTACTTCTTTCCACTGGGGCATCCGAAAAAATTAGAAATTCTTTTAATTTCGAAGTTGGCAGCATCATTCTTTGAACCAATGCAACGCATACATTGCTTCAAAGAAGGGAAAAATCTAGACATGCAAAACTAACATCACACATCCAATTCTTCTATTAATCAATTAAAGTAATTTATTGATTAATTCCCTAGCTTCATCATATTTAATTAAATAAATCAAATTATTTAATTAAGTCCTAAAGTTCTTCTCATTTGATTCAATAAATCAAAATGATTTAAATCAAATGTCAAACTCATAAAATCCTCCAACTTAATCAATCTAGATTAATTAACTTCTAATCATAATAACCCATTCTCTAGCTTTTGACTCAACTGGATTCAAATCTAAACTCTCAACTAGCCCACCCACTTGCACCAATAAATCATTTATTTGATTTATTAATTCTTCTAATTACTTTAAAAAAGGCATCAAGATGGAATATTCTGTCAATTTGAATCTTCCCTCCAAAGGACTTGTCCCTTCCAACAAAGCATTAAATGCTCTTACATATCTCTTACATGTCTCTTGCACAAGTCAACTTAGCATTTATTTCACCTTTCATCCCCCTTAAACATGTCATTTCATCAAAAATTCAAATTTGAAATTGGCACATTGGCCAAAACTTGAACATTCCTCATCCTCTCAAATATTGACAAGTGGCATCTTGTCATTGGCTTATGAATGATCCCACATTCACCAAAATCTCTCAATCTCCTAACCTTGAACCTATAAATGCAAGGCACGACAACACAATTTGACAACACAAAAGCTCATGCAAAGTTATTCTCTTAATTTGAGATCAATAATTTCATAGGGAGGGGCTAATTTCAGTTTACTAACAATAGCTAATCCATCTATTGTTAGAAATTTGCTTGTTTGCCTCTAACACCAGTTTTTGCTTTATGGCATAGTAGTACATGTCTTTGTGACAATTTGAAGGAATTAAAATCACCAAAGGCATTGTTGTTCTTAGATGTTTCTTTCTAAGATAACCCAATTTTCCTTACAATAAGTGAAAAAGATGAGTCTTTTTCACTAATGCAAAGTATGAAACCCTAGGATGACATTTTAGACAATGCAACATATAATGCAATGCTAAAATAAGGAGGCCCTAGGATGCAAATTTAGACTAAATCAGAAGTAAAATGTGTCTAAATGAAATTTCACCAAAATGAATCACAAAATTTATGCTTTTGTGGAGTAAAGGGATGGGTCCTCTACAAGTTTCTAGGGTTTTCACCTAGAAGGAAGAGGGCCTACCTTTTGTGGGATCATAAATCTTGTGATTCATTCAATATCGAGGATTGGAATGTGATTAAAAGTGCTTGTGATGAAGTGTGTTAGATGCTAGAATCTTGTGAGTGAAGCTAACTATTACATGCAATCTAATGAAACCTTTGTTGTTGGAAAACACATGATGTAATACAACAATGATAAAATGAAGACAATATGAAGCAAAAAAAACGTAATAAATCAAATAAGTGCACCTAGAAACTACTGAAGGTTGAAGTAGAGATTGCAGGAGCCTCTAAAAATTTGGAAAATTTAAGTTTTGAGTCAACTGGGACACTTACACCAAGTTGGGCGACCTAGTCCCTTTTCAAGTAAACTACTCCAAAATTCATTTTAGCCAAATGGGTGCTCAAATCTATAAAATTCTTTGACCCAAATCTCGAGTGGGACTAGTTCGCCACCATTGGTGACCTAGTCCCTTTCATCTTTTCCGAAAAACTAAAAGTGGACATGAAGGCCTATAGTCTGCACTTTGCTTCTTCACAAGAATCTAGAGTCAAACTTACAAAATAACCTACAAAATAGAGTATATTGGATTTCTAATGTGGGGTTTGCCTTGTTTGAACCCCAAATTTGTATTTAAGCTTATAAAGAGATAGAAAATCTGCATAAACCCTAGTCCTTAGTGTGTCTAGAACTAAGAAAACTTGAAATAAGACAAAACCATATTCCATTGTGCTAGAATAAGATGCATGGAAGAGATTTGAAATGATGCAAGACTTCAACCCTAAAAACCCTACAACATTGCAAATAAGTGTAACAGGAATGCAAAAGGGATTGAAATCTCAAATCTCAAGATAGGTTGAAAATAGAAGATGGAGTCACTTTGAAAACAGTATTTAGGTGTGATTTGGTGGCTAGTTGCACCTCCTCAACCTAGATTTCTCCATGATTCTCCATAGAAATTTATGTTCAACCTTTGACAATGTGTGTTCTTGAATGAGAAGTGAGCTTGAAGACTTGCAAAAGCCCTAGCTTGTTGTTTGAAATCTTCAACTCTGTTGTGGAAGAGAGTTGAAACTTCTTTAGAAATATGTTTTGCACTTGATTCTTGAAGTTGCTTGTGAAAAAATGATCAAAAAGTTGTGAAAATGACAAAAACAAGTATTTATAAGCAACAAGACAAAATAGTCGATAATTTTGACTTAAAAGGTTGACACCCATTTGGAATTTTTACCAAGATATACATTTTCCTGCTTAAAAATGCAAAAATCCCTAAAAAGGAGTAGGTCACCAGCTTGGGAAACCTAGGCCCACCAAGGGATTTTGAAGTGGGATTAATGTAATTTGAATAATTTTCATGTTATTTGTCAGGGTTTGATTGATTCCTTAGGTATAACAGGCCTCAAAGTCAAAAATAATGAACCTTAGGGGCCTATAATTTTATTTTTAGGAGGGTTAATTGATGTAAGGGTACCTAAATTAGGACCAACACGGGCACAAAATTGTCATTTTCTTCAAAGGTATAGTTTTTTTGGTGACATAGAGAGTTTTGTTCCAAAACAACCTATGTCACCTTTAAGATATGTTGAATATTAGCCTAATGGGTATCTGAAAATTTCTAGGTTTCATGGTGAGACAACCTTCTCTAAAATATATGCCACAAAACATCAATTTTAAGACATAGTTGGGATGACTAGCTAGTTATTGAAAATCACCTTTGCAAGGGTCTAAAGGGTGAAGTAGTGATTGAATTGTGTTGAGTTGTGTCCGGTAAAGATAAATCCACCCCTTCTATGCATCACTTTCTATCATCAATTCGCCTTGTCCAATAACTATTTTTGTAGACATTTAGCTCAAATTCATTATATGTAGAGTATAAAATTACATAATTTATAGTGCCATTGACATATCTCAAGATTTTTTTTATATATTACCAATGAGTATCCTTTTGAGACTCTAAGAACCTTCAAATTAAAATGATTCCATATATGATATTAGGTTCTAAGATTGTTAGGTACATTAAACTATCAACAAGTCTTTTGTATAAAATTAGATCTACGTTGGAGGGTTTATCTTCTTTATTCAATTTTAATCCTAGAGATTGGTGTTATTATTGGCTTTCAATTATTCATTCTAAACCTCTTCAATATATTCCATACATCACAAATTACTTATTTCAAGCTCTTTTTGCATTGTTAATTTAAACAAGGCAATCAAAAATCTATTGTAACTATAAAATCATTCTCTATAAAATAAGAATCAAGGGTGAAAGTCTAAAGTTGTGTCCCACTTTTATAAATGAAACAACCAACATTGATCTAACTTTTTAACATGAATCACTAGAAAGTGATATATTTGTTGAATTTTCAAATAATTCCAACTAATAAAAAGTAGATTTTTTAGTATATTAAATTATGTTTGTATTTTTTGAAAGATAGAAAAAAAATTCAATTTAGTTTTTTTATAAAATTGACATTATAATTTACTTGCTGACAAAATGTCAAAAAAGAAGCCTATCAGGGTGTATTGCGGTGTTGATTTCACTTGGTTGTTGTGATTGCCATCAGGATTCAAACCATGATTGGGCCAAACAGCTCATAGGCCTTCAGCCTTCTTTAGGTTTTCATGCTCATAGGATATGTGTCTTCACTGGAATGACATACTCGTAGGCTGTGGGACTTCATTGAAATAATGAGCTCACAAATTTGAACAAGGTGATAATGCCTTGGGGATTGAGACCACCCAATGGTGGTCTTGGTGATAAAGCCATGACAAGAGATCCCTTGTAAGGTTCTCTCTAGGTTTAGACCAGGCTAGAAACCTGAGCATCCCTCAACAAAATAAGTCAGACAAGAAGTTAAGTAGGATGCCACTTTTTATATAATAAATTCCATAATTTTTATAAGTTAAGTTAATGTGTGTGTGTATGTGGTAGGTAGGTATTTTTGAATGTTTTAAATGTCGTTTGTGTCACTAGAAGCTGTGATTAAATTAAGTTTCATATATACATACTTTCAATTTTTTAAATTTTATTTTGGTAAATTTGTTCCAAAATGATGTTATATATGTATCTAGTGGACATTTTCAGCAGCAAGAGTTGTGACCGAAATCTAAGCAAAATTCATGGGTGCGGAAAACTTGGATGTGGTTATTTATTTGTAATTCATCATTTCTTCAATACAAAAAAAAAAACCTATGCCACCTAGAAGAAAGAAGTGAAGGCTAATTAAATACACAAATACTTTATAATGTCCCCAAATATAATAGACATACTAAAATACTAAAGTATAAAAAATGTAATATTATATTTACTTTCCCTGTAAAATAACCAATTCTCAATATAATATTTAGTTATTACATATTGAATATTTTTCATCATCTAATTTTATAAACGTAGTACAAAACTGTGCAAGATAGACATACATTAAATAACCATATAAGTACACACTCAAATATATGAAATGAGAATCCGGTGAAGAAGCTTGAAGGGATTAAATTAAATGAATGGAATGTTTGGCCAGGTGCGTGCATCTCGTATTCTTTCACATGACGCAAATTGTCGCGTGTATATTTTGTCTTGCGTTTGTCTATAAAGAAATTCATTCGTACGTTAATAAAACAAATTAATTCAGCTCTGATTTAAACTAGATACCAAAATCTACCCCACAAATTCATATGCATTTTAAATAAACAACTGACCGACAGTAATAAAAATCATCGGACGCGGTACGCGTCTTGTTAAGACAGAAACGTTATCGATCTTGGGCCACAAGTGCCTGGACCCAAATTTTCTCAGTATATTTTGTCTTACGTGCTTGTCTTAAAGACATTCATTCCTACGTTAAAGAAAATAAAATATATTACTTCATCCCAAATTCAACTCTGGTTTAAACTACCCAACAAATTCAAATTCAATTTCAATAAACTCCTCATCGATAGTAATCAAAATCATCGGAAGCAGTCAAAAACTACCCACCAAATTCAAATGGATTTTCAATCAACTCCTCGCCTTTGCTTGTTAAGGCAGAAAAGACGAGTTATAATATCCAGTTAAATCGTCAGACTTGGTAGATGGAACAGTAACAATAACAGTAACACTGGCACCTTTTGGTGGGTATAAATCAATCTCAAAGGCATTGCCAATCCATCATACAGGCAAAGAGAGAGCAAGCAGCGCTGTGTTTATGTTTCAGATCTGGCAATGGTATATTATATATTGAGTAGGAATATAGAATATAGAATAGGATTTTAGTTTCATTTGAGTTTGAATCTAGAAGCATAATACTGGGACTAAGATTATGCTGTGTGAGTGCAGAAGACGGCAAGCGTGGCAGTGTTAGTGGTGTTGGTGTGTTTGGGAAGCAGTGTGGGCGTTGGAATTTTGATGGTTAGGGGGGATTCAAAATGCAGCCTTACAAGAAATAGGGCAACTGCTGAGGCTCCAATAGATGACGCTAGAATAAACACGACCTATACCACCACCACTAGCACAACTAATAGCCCTAGCCTTACATCTACAGGAAACACAACCGATACCAGGGATACTACCACCACCTCCACCTCTACCACCACCACTAGCACCACCACTAGCACTAGCACCACCACTAGCATTACCACTAGCGCTGCCACGCTCACCAATGATGTCCCTATCAATTTTATGATAGGTATAGGAAACACCTCATATCCGACATCCAGCCCTGCAGGAAACACGAAGTAGTGCGGATCGAACATGCACTGCAGGAAACAGTACCTATACACTGATGTAATATTTATGATCTTTTTGGATTTCATTTATTTACTCTATGAGTCAGGAGTAAGTTGTAATTTCATCTTGGGTTATTTTGATTATGAGAAAAATAAAACTACTGCCTTAATACTTGGATTACTGTATTTTTTTATTTAGTTAGGGTCAGTTATGAGATCTAAAAAAGAAAAATTTATTGAAATGTGTTAGTAAAGAGAGTGGTGGACTTTTGTTTTTAATTTTTTTTACTCACAATTTCAAAATTAATAAGTAATAATAAAGATCGATAAATTAAAAGTTATTTATTATATAAATTATAGATTATTCTAATTTTTTATAAATATATCTTAATTTAAAATTATTAAAATAAATTATTTTAAGAAAGTAATTGTAATAAATAATATGTAATAGTTTTTTTATTAAGAATGTGTTGAATTTGAAATAGTATATCATTTTGGATTTTTATAATCTAAAATAAGTAATATTTAATGTTAAATATTTAAAATTTAAAATTTAATATCAAATATTAAAAAAACAAAATGTTTTCAAAAAATTAGTTTTTATGATTGTTGGCTATAATGTGATAATCTTAATTACAAAGCATCCTTTTTTGTGCTGGAACCCTATTCCAGAATAAGTATGGAAAAAGAACTTGAAAACAAATTCATCAGATAAAATCTCCCAACAGAAGATGGGGGATTTCTGAAAGAGTATATTAATTTGCCACCTTAGCATTCAATCTAATTGTAATTTTTAATTTTAGATCTTCTCTGGCTTCCTTGGCCCACTCAACATCCAAATGTACTTGTTCAAATACCTGTTCCAGCCTTTCCCTCCACTAAAGAAATTATAACCAAAAAATTTAATCCTAAAAGGATTTGAACACGAGATCTCATAACGTGGGCATCACTTCCAATGTATCAGCATCTGAACACGAGATCTCATAACGTGGAGATCACTTCCAATGTATCAGCATCGTTTCTTATCTTTTATGTCAAACTCATTCAAAAATTTCATAAAAAGAGCAAAATTTGGATGCCAGTCCTATAAAGACATCAATTCATTTAACATGGTAGTAAAAAATATAATTCTATTTCCAAGAAGGTCGTTTCTTATTTTGAAGATGAAATTGTTTTGTAGATTGAAACAAACAAACATACTCGCTATTTAAGCTTAGCCCTCTCAGAAGGTTTATGGTGTATTTTTTTTCCGTTCTTCTGTCATTGAAATCCTTGCTGTTGTAATTACAATGCCCATTACCAGAATAGAATGGTGCATTCATTGTTAATGATTGTAATGTGAATGATTGTTCGCTTTGCCTCTACAAAAAGTAAGTTTTAGAATCTTTGTATAACTTATTTACCCCTAATCATTTTTTTTGATAAAACTGATATCAATCAGAACATCCTTTCTCCTCCCATCCAAAGCCGCCGAGATCTCAAAATATCATGATATAAACGATATGAATTTAATCTGGTATTTTGTAGAAAGAAACCCTAACCCGTGCTTACATCATACATCAATTTGGATTGTGTTTGCCGATCAATTTTTTCGACTATTAAACATGCTTGGTAGGTGAAATGGGAGGCCTGCAACTCATGTCGAAATTCATAGCCGTTTTATTCACAAGCATTTTAGAAGGTTTCTGTGAAGAACAATCAAGAATTTCTATGATTTTTAATTCCATATCAAAAGGAAACAAAGAGATATCTTCCCTCCAGCAAAAAAATTAGATAATCTCTTCATATAATGCATCCAGATCCCTGAAAACGAAGGGAGAAAAGGACGTTTTTGATGAATTTCACAGCTTTTAAGAACAGCTCTGATTAGCATGGCGTAGATATTTTCAGATTTTTGAAGGCGGTTATTAAAAAAGCTATTGAATGCATGCAAAGGTTTTGCAGCAGTTATCTGGCAATGAACTGGAGTAGTCAACAGTTAACTGGCGTGGATAATGGACATCAACAAGAGTCGGTTACGGTTCAATCAATGTCTCTTGTCTCCGCCTTCCGACACTGCTGTCCAGGCATGATGCATGGATGTGGGCAAGCCATGGATGTGTGGGTGCATTCTCGGGGCTGTATAGCCACAGCCCCACAATTTCATGTATAAGGGTCCTATCCACTTTCTATGGAGATTCGAATACCTAACAATTCTATTTATACTCGCCTCATTTGCGAATACAAACTGCTCAATTTCATTGCAATTTGTGCGCTTATTAGTCTATTCCATGATCTTGGTTTTCTACATGGTATCAGAGCAGCTTATGATAGTTTCGAGCTGACGTTTCTATGTTCATCTTGCCTCCATCTGACAGGAATTGAGCCTCATCTATTTGTGATTCATTTATTTTAATTGTCTTTTCATTTGTATCGGCGCCCACACAAGGGTTGAAGGAGAAAGGACGGGTGAGAAGCCTTTGTTGAAGCCTGTGAAGTCTTTGAATTCCCTTTGAAGGGCCTGCATAGCATTCTATTAAACGCCCTTTGAGGGGCTCTACACAGGAAGGTCCATGATTCGCCTCACATAGGCGCTTTGATCTCTATGCAGTAGTAAGATGACGTCTCCCAAATAGAGCTGCCCACACTGCCTTCAGTCGCCCGTGTCGTGACCTCCATACGGATCCTCACAAGCGTGGCAAAGCGCCCTATAACAGATTTGAACACACCCTTTCTCAGCCCTCGACCAACCTGGCCCCTCTGACGGGTATTGTTGCCTATGTTCACCCTCTTTGTAATAGCAGACATATGACCAACGACGATCAAAGTTAATTGGTTAGAGGTGAAATTGTTTAGGTAAGAAACTAGGGGGGTGATGCCAGCGAGGGGGATGGGAGACCATTTGAAAACCTTAGCCCCTAGTCATATGGGGTTTTAGCTCCTAGTCGTGCACAGCCCAAGGGGGCTTATTTTCCCTCCAATTTTTTTTTCTCACTCACAATTTTTGCATGCAAAATGTATTGAATTTTCTTTTTCTCAAAGAATATTTTTTTTAGTTGCATCAATCTTGCAACTTCAATAACTTTTGCAAATCAACTCTTTGTGTTTATACACAATGTACTTCAAATCTTGGTAATGGATTTATACACAATGTGTCTTTCATTCTTTAATTATTAAGGAATCATCTCTCCATGTATCAAGTCAAGTATTCTGACAAAATTGTTGAGTTCATGGCCACAACAACCCTAATTCGAGAATCACAAAGTCGAAACATTGTTGCAATAGCGAAGGCTTGTCACTTCATTTTTTCACACTTTAAATCAAGTGAAGAGAACACTCAAAATGCGACTTCAGAGCCTAGTGTTACTTCATGACTCAACTCTATTGGTTCTATCTAGCGAGTTGTTGAACTCCAATAGCATATATGGTTGTAAATGCATTGATAAAGTGTTATATAATTGAATGTGTGTAACACATAAAGGGAAATTGGGAAAATTGTACTCATAGTGGTCTATAAAGTGTAATGGGGGGTTGTAACAATCACAACAATGAATATTTTAGATTCTCTTCTTATTCTTATGTTCTATTAATGCACATCCTTTTTTCATAATCTTGTACATTTTTTTGACCGAATTCATTGCACAATATAAATTCCAATTAGTTTGCTTATTTCTCTTAGAATTAAGGGAAGGGCAGAATCTACAACTATTTCATGCTTTAAGAGTTCTTCATCTCTACATTGACATTGACATCATCTTTTGGGAGGCTTTCTAGGCC
The DNA here is from genome assembly GCA_007115665.2 of Sequoiadendron giganteum. NCBI lineage: Eukaryota > Viridiplantae > Streptophyta > Pinopsida > Cupressales > Cupressaceae > Sequoiadendron > Sequoiadendron giganteum. Next base: position 613,462,455 of record CM021105.1, on the reverse strand, counting down.
TTTTTTTCTTATCTCTTTTACAGGGTAGTTTTTGTCCACTGGGTTTTCTATCTTTCTCTAGTTTCTCTAGTTTTGATTATACTTGAGTACCTTATCAGGCTTCATGCCTAGGACTCATTTTTCTTTTTCATTGTACATGGGCACCTCACCAGGCTTATAGTCGGGACCCATTTTTCATAATACTCAACTAAGCTATGCTTGAGAGGGGTGTTAATGTATACCTTTAATATATAGGTGTAGACATTTGTATTTAAGCCTACTTAGGCATATTGACACATGTTCATTTGAACTTGTCAAAGTAGTTGGGGTGTTTTGAGAGCTGTTGATTTGCATCAACACCTCAAACTATGTTTGCAGTAGGTTACTTGTGACAACTCCGTCTACAGAATTCATATCCTCTTTCCATGGAGATTCGGGTATGTAATAACTCTATTTATACTTGCCTAATTTGCTAATACAAATTGGTCGATTTCATTGAAACTCATGTGCTTGTTAGTCTATTCCATGATCTTTGTTTTCTACACTACTCTTAAACATTAAATAGGTCAACATTCAAAGGTAATTTTTGGCCAATATAAATAGGAGAAATATTACAATTTTTATGGATAGATGATGTGTAAAATTATTATTGAATGTTTGATCATTGAACCATTGAATCTCTTAAAATAATGCATTAGGTTCCAAGGTGGTGTTACTGTAATTGATTTGTGGACCTTTGTACCTTCATCCCATATAAGGGATAATTTTGTGCTTGCTTTTTTATTTTCATATGCTTCAAACGGGCTATAACCGGAGGTTTTCTTCCTAGTTCTTTCCTGCTGGTATGCCCTTTGAACCAAGTCTTATGTAAATACTTTTATCTAATATAATATATTACTATGGCTTGTCCAGATTCCTGAAAAAATATATAATTCTATAGTAAATTGAGCATCCATTTTATTTTGTTGAATATATAATTTAGTTAAACATACTTAAATATAATTTAGTTAAACATACTTAAATATAATTTAAAAAAAATTAAGGAAAAAAGTCCCCATAATGCTCAATAATTTTCAGTTTTAAGAGAGATTGGATAAGAAGTATGTAAACTATATTTTTTTGAATTATCAAAAAAAAAAAAATTAATTAATTATAAGAATCAAAAGAGAAAGATGTCATCACTTTTTATTGCATGGTTTCATTAAATTAATTATTGGCTTTAATGTTGACAAAGATAGGTCATTGGCATCAATGTTGATTAAGATAAGGTGGCAAGGATATCACACCATCTTGGGCCCTAAGACTTAAAGTATGGTGGCCTATGATCTAAAGTAGATCCACCATATTCTATGTTTCTAATTTATTATATCACTTCACTTAACAATTATATTGGAGTAAATGGGTTTTTACCATTTACATTGCTTAAGTTTACTTAGGCATCAACCATTAGGTGCATATTAGTTTTATAGTTTTTATTTATTGTTGCAGTAGTTGGAAAGTTGGTTGCCTCCACCTGATCATTCCTTTCCTTTATAAGCAAGGTTTTGTACAATATTTTTGCATCTCATAACTCAATATATTTTCATCATTCTAGTGAAAAAGCCTCGTGCTTCTCTCAAATTTTGAAGGTGTTTATCTATAGGTGGTGCCTCTGGGAGGTGCTTGACACCAACATGGTATTAGAGTGGTCTTCTTGCACCTCCTTTTGATTCTAAGAGTTTTCATCAGTTAATTTGTGAGATAGAGATTTTTTCCTTGCATTTTCTAGTGGAATGATATTTTTGGCATTTGAAATGTTTACAAATTTCTATTGCACCTGGTTGATATATGTTTTTGGTTGAAATAAGTATGAAGGCATGTTTTGGAAGGTGAAGGATGCTTGGGAAGCAATTTTTTTGAAATATCTCATAGTAACTACATAAAGAATTAAAATTGCACATCTCTCCTCTTAGATCACTGTTAGGAAGTGTTTTAGTGCACCTTGCTTTCTTTCATTGCCAATGTTTACATGTTTTCAAATTGAAAACCTAAAGGTAAATAGGAGAGAGAAGCTAAGAAATAAGAGATATTAAAAATATTTTGCATCTAAGAGATTATTCAAAGTTGCTAAAAATGATATTCAACCCTGTAATGAAAATATTAGTGCAAAGACGATTGATTAGTGGGTCTCAAAATTAGATATTTAATTTAACTACCATAAAATTTATCCACATCAATAAATCTCTTTCAGAAGATTGTAGTTGTTGATGCACACTATTACATGATATAAAAACTAGCAATGTTCCTTAAAAATTATAAAATAACACTAAAAACTCAAACAAGCTCTTCTCCCCCTTTTTATCACAAGGACAAAGGGACAACTGTGTAATGCCAAGAAAACTGAACTAAACAACTACAGATATAGCATAAAGCAACAAAGAAGAAACATGTGAAGCAGCAAGAAGTTACTTAGAGAGCTGAATAGCTCCCTCTCAACAAATGATGGGTTTTAAGAAAGCAACGATTGAGAGACAACTCCCAACCGAGAACAAAGTCTTTCAAAGACTTCTTTATCCAAAGGCTTTGTAAAAATATCTGCCACTTTTACTTGTGTGGAGACATATTGCATTATTACCTTATTAGCCAAAACGTTTTCCCTCAGAAAATATAACTTAATTGCAATATGTTTAGTCCTTGAGTGCATAATAGGATTTTTAGACAAATTAATTGAACTTGTGTTATCACAGAAAATAGAAACAGGTTTAGCAACATCAATACCCATGTCTGATAGTGTCTGAGCCATCCAAAGAAGCCGAGTATAGCAAGATGTAGCTGAAATATATTCAACTTTTGCTATTGATAATGAAACTGAATCTTGTTTTTTTCTATGCCAAGGAACAAGACAATCACCAAGATAAAATGTTGCACCATTGGTACATTTTTTGTCATCTAAACAACTATCCCAATCAGCATAAGTGAAAGCTATCAAAGTCAAATAATTTTTTTTAGGATACCATAAACCAAAATCAAGAGTACCCTAGATATACTTGAATATTTTTTTTAAAGCAGTAAGATGGGATTGTTTAGGTGTAGATTGAAATCTAGATACCATACAAACATCTTGCATTAAATCAGGTCTGGAGGCAGTTAAGTATAACAAGCTGGCAATTATTGATTTGTACTCAGTTTGATCAACATCAGGAGAATCATCAGATTTAGAAAACTTACAACCAGTCACCATAGGTGTGCTCACTGTATGACATTCATCCATTTGAAACTTTTTCAACATCTCTTTGGCATATTTTGTTTGTGAAAAGAATATTCCTTGTTCAAGCTATAAAACTTGGAGGCCCAGAAAGAATGTTAGCTGACTTAACATTGACATTTTAAATTTATATTCCATAATCTTTGAAAAAAATTTAGACAATGCATCATTATTGCAGCCAAATATTATGTCATCTACATAAACCTCTACAACTAGAATATCATCAACTTCAACTTTAACATAGAGATTTCTATCAACACAACCTCTTTTGAATCCATTTTTTGTTAAGTGTGTGTCCAATCTAGAATACCAAGCTCTAGGAGCTTGTTTAAGACAATACGAGGCCTTTTTCAATTTGTACACATGATTAGATTTTTCTTTTGCAAAAAAACCTTCAAGTTGCTCTATATATACCTCTTCATTAAGATAACCATTCAAGAATGTGGTTTTGAAATCCATTTCATAAACCTTAAAATTCTTGAAACAAGAGTATGCTTAGAAAATTCTAATTGATTCAATATGAGCAATAGGTGCAAAATTTTCACCAAATTCTATACCTTCCTGTTGTGCATACCCTTTGCACAAAAAACGTGCTTTGTTTCTCACTACTTTGCCACATTCATCCAACTTGTTTCTAAAAACCCATTTGCCTCCAATAAAATTTTTATCATTAGGTCTTGGGACTAGTTCCCAAGTTTTGTTCTTTTCAATCTAGTTGATCTCTTCTTTCATAGCTTTCAACCAGCAATCATCATTTAAAGCATCAGAAACAAATTTAGGCTCAAAATCAGTTACCAAACAAAAATGTTCAAAAATTTGTGCTTGCTCATCAAATTTTGCTCTTCTTCTTGTTAAGGTCCCAACAATTATGTCCCTAATGATTAGATCTTGAGGATAATTCTTGATAACAATCTTGGAAGGTGTCTTAGAAGGTTTTACTACTTTGGAGCTTGAAACATCCTCCTGTTATATTTTATCTACTTCATCAGATTTGGGATAAATGTCAAGACCTACCATAGGTTCCTCTTCAACATCCTACACATGATCATCATCTAGAAGCAATTTTTCATCATACTTGACATTAACAGATTCAACAATATTATTTAGCCTCTTATTGAAACACCTATAGGCTTTGCTATGAGTGGAGTGTCCTAAAAAGATACCTTCATCAGATTTAGTTTGAAAGCCACCTAAATTATCATCATCTCTTTCGATAAAATATTTACAACAAAAGATTTTGAAGCATTTAATTGAGGCGGTTTTACCATGCCAAAGTTCATATGGAGTGACATTGGATTTCACTCTGATTTGTACTTTGTTCAAGATGTAAATAGTTGTATGAGCATCTTCTTTCCAGTACATGTCTGGCAGTTTTGCTTCATCTAGCATTGTCCTTGCCATCTCTTTCACTATTCTATTCTTTCTCTCAACAACCCCATTATGTTGAGGTTTTCTTGTAGCAACATACTGCCTTTTTATACTATGTTGCTCACAATGATGAATGAATTCTTGAGAGGTAAAATCACCTCCCTTGTCTGACCTCAAGTATTCAAGCTTCATATCAGATTCTTTCTCAACCATTTTATGAAATATTTTAAATCTGTCAAAAGCTTCTAACTTATGTTTAAGAAAGGTTACCCAAACCATTCTTGTGTAGCCATCTACAAATAACATGAAATGCTGCTCACCATTTATAGACCTTGTCTTAGTAGGACCACACAAATTAGTGTGTACAAGCTACAAAGGTTTAGTTGAAGCATATTCTTTGGATTTGAAACTAACCCTTGTTTTCTTACCTCTTATACATTCTTTGCAAACAACATTTTTCAGTTTGCTTAGAACAAGCAAACCTCTCACATTCTAGTTTTTGTTGATCCTAACCAAATTATCAAAGCTAACATGCCCTAATCATTTATGCCATAACTAATTTTCTTCAACTTGACCCATAAGGCATATTCCTTCATCGCATTCATGATTGGAAGAGTCAAGAAGATTGTAAATACTACCTTCTATCCTTAATCTGGTTGCATTTGTTTTACCAGATTTGTTCTTTATAGCATAACCGTGTGAATTGAATTTAACATTATAACCATTGTCACAAATCTGACTAACACTTAAAAGATTATTTTTAAGGCCTTCTACATAATACACATCATAAATGGGTGTGTCATCATTTAGAAGTAGAGAGCCTTTACCTTTAATCTCAATTCCTTTATTGTCACCAAACTTTACAAAACCTCTTGAATAATCTTCAAGTTTGATAAACTTGTCCTTATCTCCTATCATGTGATTGGAACAACCACTATCCAAAACCCACAATGCCTTCTTTTTGGAAAGAAGAGTGGTTTGGAAAAGCATGGATTGTTCTATGTTTTGAACAAACTTGTGTCTGCAAAATTTTTCAGTGATATGTTTACTTTGTTTGCATTGATAAGTAGGAGGTTTCTTCCACAGCATGTCAAATTATGATATTGCTATCAGGATTCGACCGTGTAGTTTTCGAGTCAAACTCATTGACCCATGATTCATGAGTAGTGGTTCACAAGAACCCATCTCTCATGATAATGAATGGTCCACTTAGCACTCATTGCATCTAGGTGATGCTCACAGAGGTGAAGCATTGGTCCGTCTCGGGAGGTCACCCATCCCAGTACTGCTCCAACTCAAGCACGCTTAACCACGGAGTTTCCCTCAAGGTTAAGCCCACTTAGCTTGCTACCCCATTTGCAAAACCTTCAACAAGTGTTGTGCCTTATGAACCATTCATTATAGAGCCCCTTTAGCTCATCAATTGATAAGTAGGAGGTTTCTTCCACAGCTTGTCAAATTATGATATTGCTATCAGGATTCAACTGTGTAGTTTTACGAGTCAAACTCATTGACCCATGATTCATGAGTAGTGGTTCACAAGAACCCATCTCTCATGATAATGAATGGTCCACTTAGCACTCATTACATCTAGGTGATGCTCATAGAAGTGAAGCATTGGTTTGTCCCGAGAGGTCACCCATCCCAGT